>JBAMJV010012738.1:0-20000 GCA_037951105.1 Echinarachnius parma
ATAACAAGAGCCCCAGGGGGGCACGACGCTCACCTGAGGTCAATCAATTCACATCTGGCGCATGTTCTCTCTGGCACCCTCAGAAGATATGAAATCAGTTGAAATCATGCCAAAATCTATAATGTGATGTACTATTTAATCAATAACTTTTGATCCCCTGTACCTAACATTATGATTTACCATAATGTTTGGGTGAATCATAAAAGAAGACAGACACACATATAAGACAAAGCTTAACACATTTCACCAGCCACTGACCACTTCAGCATATTAACCCCACTCACATAGGGACCCTATGGGGCCATTCTGCGATATGACAACTTGCATTGTCATTTACCGTAAATCTCCGTGTGTACGGCGCACTCGTGTATAAGGCGCACCCCCTACTTTCTAAAAAAAAGAAATTTTGTTTTGGGACACTTACTTACAAAGATCTTCAATTATGAGAAAAATTTATAACAAATTGTTAATTATTAGATAATTGCATATATAATGAGTACTGCTGCTCATGAATGTATGAATATTCATTAGTAATTTGCTTAATAAACTTGAATTTTTTACCTATTTTTTACCTATCTTATATATTTTTTTTTTTTGCTGTACCTGTGTATAAGGCGCACCCCCAACTTTTTCTATTTGTTTCCGACGGAAAAAAGTGCGCCTTATACACGGAGATTTAGGGTATATAGATACCTACATGTTACAAAATGTCCAGATTGTAATACTTGTTGATGTGGAGAAGAAAATATTTGAAATTCATTTCACATTTCCTACGAGCCATTCTTGGGTCCCATGCAGCTAGGTAAGAATAAGACTAGTTATGTGAGGTGTACAGGAAGAAAGAGCATAAATTCCTTTATTTTTAGAGCCCTATTTTGTTACTCTACCTGCTTTAGTTATGTTTTAATGATTTTTATTATTGTGTAAATAATATTGTTACCCCACAGGTCCCTTATGGTGCCACCCACAAAAATCTTGTGAACAATTTTCATTCTTCATCAATAGAGGCATCTAAATGTGAAATATCAGGTCTGTCATTATTTTAGATCTTGAGAAGAAGATTTTTAAAATTTACATATTTTTTACACTCAGTCCCCTCCCCCAGGGCCCCCTGGGGGCTACGCCCACCATTATAGCACATTTTGTTCCTCTACCCCTAAGGATGATTCCTGTCAAGTTTGGTTGGAATCCAATCATTGGTTCTTGAGAAGAAGATGAAAATGCATATTTCCTATGGTAGATATCGAGTTTCCCTTTCGTTAAAAGATTTTTACGATTAAAGTTTTCAAATTTTCAAATTACCATGCGGAAATTTATAACTGTGAACAAAGTCATTGCAATATCATTATGCATCTTCTCTCATTACTCAGTCATATGACACACTTTACCATGTAATTGCCATGCATCATTCAGTAGACATACCATACCACATAAAAACACATAATAGTAATCATCTGCCAGTTTTTGCACATGTCACGAAGTTACTAGATCCAATTAAACACAGATTGACGCTTGTGAAAACATGACAACAAACAACTCAAACAAATACATCATAAAGAAAAGCTTGTGCCCAAAGACACTGTTTTGTTCTTCAGAGAATGATGATCATGCTGTACGTTTGGAATCATGGCCTTATTAAGCCTTATTAAGCTATATTAAAGGGATCTAGTAACTTTGTTGACAAGTACAACAAGTAATGGTGGTTAATAAAAATGTGTATTAGTGTGATCTGATATGTCCAGAACGTAATGTGTGAACATTTCAAGTTAATGGGATGTTATTTGGTCAAAAAATGAGTGAAAATGCAAAGTGATATTCACTTACTCATTGCACTTACTTTGGACACGGCTAAAAAGGTCCCGTAGATAATTTCATATCCGAACTCTTCATAAGTAAATATCTTTTGAACGAAATCGAAATTTGAAAATCTGAAACCTGTCCCATACTTTCATTGTTAGTACAAATAATACAAGGTATGAGAAAAACAACTAGAATTCCAAACGGATTTTGAGGATTTGGACAATGCTACTAAGTCCTTTTAATGTTGTATAGGCCTACACGCTTCACAAGATTAGTCAGAAAAATGTTTAAAAATTATACTCAATAACGTGACAAATTTTCAACTAGAAATGTGCATTGCCGCGCACTGCGAATGTATCCCCGGGCACTGGCAGCGATTTTTGCGTTATCCTTATGTTCAAAGAAGGGACAAGGATATCCCTCCCATCCCTAAGACAAGAGGATGACGTAGATATCGTCACCAGTGGCTCGGACTTTTGTCAAGACTCGGAGCAGCATCACCAAAACAATATGTATGTAGATTATAGTATAATGCATTTTTATTGAAAATTCAAAAGAAATCTGTCAAGAAATCTGACCTGCAGAGCCTGCAGAGCGCACACAAGACAGCTACATAAATGTGACTCGTGACCCTATAAAAGACGGAACTTAGGTGGCAGCATCACCAAACACTTACAATGTGTATATTTTACTAAGACGGACCTCCATACAAAATCTGAAATAACTCCATGAAGAAATTTGGCAGTAGAGCGCACAAAAGACATATGACCTTTGACCCTATAAAGGACGGAACAACGAGGGCAGCAACATCAACAAGTATAAATTCGCAGATTGTACCAATATACATTTCAAATTTTTAAGAAATCTGTCAAGAAATAGGATCTGGGGGCAGCACCACCAAAGTTACAGGTGTGTAGATTATACCAAGATACAAGGCGGCGGCGTAACGCTGCTGAATTTGAAGTATCCCCCAGCAGCATACTGCTGGGGGGATACAATTAGAGCATCAATGTATTTTACAACATTTTGCGGATCATTTGGACTAGTGAAGGTGCCTGCCTGACTAGGTTTCTGGTGATGTTAACTAGCATGTTTGGTAGAATTGAGTATCTAGACCGTTGAATCGCTAAGTGGGTAATTTGACTTTGAAATTTATCAGAAAGGAATGAGGTTTCGAAGTATTTAAACGTAGAATTGACTTTAATTTTACTCGACTTCAGAACACTGGTCACGAAAATGCTTTGGCTAGGGTCTTTGGAGAAAATATGTAGCAAACAAGATCAATTAGTTTAGGGCCTCGTTGCAGAAAGAGTTTCAATCGATTGTAATTTGCAATCAATTGTAAGTCAGAAAATATGCAAATTTTAAAAAGGAAGAGATCTACGCATTGAGTCAAGTGATCTGACATGCCATCAATTGTAACATTATGTCAATATATTGCATCTCTATTTGCCACGGGGCCCTGGACAGGTTAAATCAACAGGCAACACACTTACCTCCGAGGCTTTAAATATAGCGGCGATACCGCATGGTAAACAGCACCACAGGGTTACAAAGATGGCGAATGCAGTGTGATCCTTGATGAGTTGTGCGGGAGCTGGGTTAGCGACTCTCTGCGGAGGAATATTGATCAGTACAAACTGACTCAGTGATTCGTATGCAACTTAGCACAACTACTTCTCTAGTACAATTATTACTGTTCATATTACTACAACAACTACTACTACTACTACTACTACTACCACCACCTACTACTACTACTACTACTACTACTACTACTACTACTACTACTACTAGTACTACTACTACTACTACTACTACTACTACTACCAACTACTACTACTACTACTACTACACTGTACAAAATAAATGCCGTTTTTTTACGGGAATGTCCTGGCAGTCGTAACGCCAGGAACCCCCGTTATTTTACGAGAGTTCTTGTTATTTTTTAGCCTCACGTAAAATTACAGGTTCCCGTTAATGATCATACTGTAATTTCACAGTAGCTTTCTGTATTTTTCATGTCATATAATCTTGTAAAATTCAAGTTTTCTCTGTTTTGTAACAGCGACTTTCCTGTTAAAATTTGATGTTCCTGTTTCTGTATTCTGTTTTTCCACATACTCTTTCTGTATTTTTCACGGCATACACTGTAAACAAAGAATAGCGTTTTTGGCGGGAAATTCCTGGGAATTATTTGTTACAGTGTAGTCCAATCCTCCTACTCCTAATAAGCTACCTAATAACCTACGACATTGTGCCCTAAGCCTATACATATCGTACCTATCGTTCCTATCCATCTTCCTTTGTTCACGATTAGCTTATAAACATGGTACACCACGATGTATGTGTTTTAATGGTTAGTACTTTAACACAGACGTTAAAACATTATTGCATTCATGAATTGTCACCCATAAGGGGTTAACAAGAGTCCACTGATAATTAATTACACTAATCTAAATCAAAAATTAATTTCGATAATCATTTTACAAAATAACAGGATTATGAACAGATTTTTCTGTTCATTTTGCAAGAGCACAAACTAGCTCATGAATATTCATGAACCTGTTACAAGTTACTGGAAATGTTGTGATTTAACGATATATTCGTATTTATGCCTAAAATAATGTAGGTTTTTTAACAGGTTTACCTGTTTTGTTTGTTCACAGACCTGGGTAGTAAAAGAAACTGCCTGTGTTGTTAGCGTAGGTCTACAGTATTTGTTCTGTTTTTATAAGATAAATTGTCGCTTTTGACAGGAAAATTGTCGCCAGTAAATAAAAACAGAACCTTTCGAACAAATTGTGTACAAAAAACATGGAAAGTTGCAGGTAGTACGAAAAACCGTTTGTTAACAGTTATGAAATTCATAACTGTTAATAAACGGTTTCGTACTACCTGCAACGAGTAAAAGATAATTTCCATAAACGAACAACATTTCAGGATAAATTCTGTAAAATTGATCAAACGGTGCAAAATTGTAATTTTAAGGGCAAAAAATCCCTGTAATTTTACAATTATTGTATTTGTTATTAGAAAGTATTGTCTTTTTACAGGCGAATTGCGTTTTTTCACAAGCCTGTCTTGAAAATTTATAGGCCGACTTGTAATCATACATGGAATCTCTAAATTACTGGAAATTGTGTGGTTTAACGGTATATTTGTATTTAGTGTTTACACAAAACTGTAGGTTTTTAACAGGTTCCCTGTTTTTTCACAGACCGGGGTAGTAAAAAAACAGCCTATGTTGTTAGCATACATTATTTGTTTGATTATACAAGCAAGTGTCGTTTTTTAACAGGAAAATGTTCGTAAAAAAATCAGAGCCATGTGAACAGTTTGTAAAAAAACAGGGACAGTCGTAGGTAGTACAGGAAACCCGTTTATTAACAGTTATGAATGTAGGTAGTTGTAAATAAATGATGATTTCCCATAAACTAACAAGATTGCTGTTATTTTACAGGAAAAGTTCTGTAAGTTTGATAAAACGGTGAAAAGTTGTAATTTTAAGGGCAAAAAACCCTGTAATTTTACAGTTATTTTTTACAGTGTACTACTACTACTACTATTACTACTACTACTACTACTACTACTACTACTACTACTACTACTACTACTACTACTACTACTACTACTACTAATACTACTACTACTACTACTACTACTACTAACTACTACTACTTTTACTACTACTACTACTACTACTACTACTACTACTACTACTACTACTACTACTACTACTACTTCTTCTACTACTACTGCTATAACTACTGTTACTACTTCTACAATTACTACTGATTCTTCTTGTACTGCTACTACTACTGTTACTGCTTTTGCTATTCTATGTATGTAACTATTACTGCAACTCTGCTTCAGAAATGCCAGTATCAACCTTATAATGTAATCCCTCCATCCCAGGAGGTATGCCGGATCCAATACATTAAATTAACATCGGAATGTAATGAATGCGGCTTTGTGTATGGGCTTGTGTGAATGTAGATAATATACTTGAGTTTGAGTGTGAGTGTAATGTTTTATTATCCAAATAAAAAGTACATCAATATAACAATAAAATGCGAATGTGTAACATAGATATTAAAAGGATAATTGGGACCAGAAAATAGCATTAAATGCTAATCGTGTCAGGTATCATTAACACACATAAGTAGCACAACGATAAGAATATAATAAATACATATGAATAACTGTTGAATACATACCTAAACTACAAGCTATTCTACATCTAGGCTAAAATATGTTCTGTGATTAAATACAAAGCTTTGGTATTTACAAAAGTAATATTTACAAAAAGGTAAGAACCTCGGTTAAAAGTTCAAACAATTAATAACATTTGTGATATTAGAGTTCTACGAAAGCAAGACACTGATGCTTTCTCCTGTACTCGGGCAATAGTTATGTATAGAATATTTTAATGTTAAACCCAATGCAAAGCGCTAATTTCTGCATACGAACGAAACTATTTTAACATCTCGTCAGTCTGGGTCAGCAGAAATACTAACCGTGATGACGACATTTGGTTGCGGTGCCTGCTGAGAAGGGACAGGTGGATTTACAGTCTGACGACCCGGATAGGTGACGTAGCTGTTGCCTGGCTGGTAGACTGCCTGTACTGAGTGGCCATGCGCATGTGTAGGTGCCTCTTCTGCCTGGCCAAGGCCCTGCGTCTGAATAATTACAATGATTACAATTATCTGTATTTGAATAACAGCTTAGTGCCGAAGCTACTTAATTCACTTTCCAAACAAATTGAGTTAACGGTATTAATACGCTACGTAGGTATCTATTAATTCAAATTTTAAGGGAAAATATCACAATCAAAATGAAAATAATTATGGAATCATGTATTTTCATATTCCGTTTGGCGTGTATACAAAGTTTCACAAAGAAACCTGCTTTGCTCCAAAGTAAAACAAAACAAGGATTTAGAGCCTTTACCAAATTACAATGACTGTAGAACGGCAAGCAAGGGCAATTCTTGAAAAAAAAGGCAGGACAATTTGATATCGAAAATGAGAGAGTGAGATAAAGCAAGGTTATGATCAATATTTCTATTGATGCGAATTGTTTTGTCTCGCAAGTATCTTGTTTCTTGATGTTGGTAATTTGTGGTTTTGAATACAAAATGTTTAGATTATTCCAAAATACAATAAAGATGACATCACACTTGAGTTGAATAAGCTTAAAAGATGTGTATTATTTAATCATACCTTTTTTGTGTTTGGCTAAATATGACAGCCAAATTGTCGACATGGAGTGATAATTGACGCATTAGTTTATGTTAGTTCGACTGTGTGACGACATCCATGCTAGCTTATCCAGGGGTCGCAGGGTTTTTAAAAAGGGGTTTACCCTTTTATATCATCTCAAGATGTATTGGTAAATAATTATAGTATTATTTGCTTACCTATTAATAATTGCAATAACTGCACGGATGGCTTTATGCGTATATTTCCAAATTCCTCGTGAGGAATTTGTATTTTATTGGTATGTGTTGCTCGATCAATTAAACCGCATGTTCGCGGCTGCGTGAAATGCCTATGGTATTGACAATGCAGCCCCAAGTGCGTGCCGTACGCGAATGAGCGCAGAGCTACGCCGGCGTAACGGACCGAACTAGTGGTGAATTTAGGAGCAATGTCTGCGGCATGAATCCATATTTCAACTTATATTTCTAAATGTAACAATACTTAGGTTCGGATTTTCCACACAAGCCCTTTGATATACTATTTCAACAATACTACTCAATTAATTTGGCCAGTAAAGTTTTTGTCGTTAATTTTCCCCAAACTGACATTTGGATTAAATATACAGACTGTCCCAGAAAAAACGAAACCGGGTTTTATGGCAGATATTTTATGTTATAATGAATAATTTCCTTGATGATATAATATATATATCTGAAAAGCTCTGTATCTCTTCTTTCATTTGATATACAACTTATGGCACATAATTCACGCATGACTGAATTAGAACGATGGAAAGTGGTGTTACCATCATTCCATTTGCACGCAGAAATTGCAAGTTTGGGTGAGGTTTTGGGGTGCGTTTTAAGGGTAGTAAACGTACTTATTTTGAAAAAGGACGAACACAGCATAAAAATTCATAATTTTATCTTTTATATGACACCTTGTGATAAAAAAATAAATAATTTATGCCAGAGAACGAGTCAAATGAAAACATGCTTGATTTTAGCCCAGATGAGTAACTTTCCTGATCTAGCCTGTTTCCCATGTTTTCCCTGATCCCCATGTTTGTGTAAATTCACTCATGCATCAAAGTCCATTGTCAGCTGCTAAGTCAGGAAAGCTGAGCGACTTCTTACTCAACTTTCACTTATTTTGGCAGAAATCAGGCATGTTTTCATTTTACTCGTTCTCTGGCATAAATCATTTATTTTTTTAGCAGAAGGTGTCATGTAAAAGATAAAAATATGACATTTTATGCGGTGTTTGTCTTTTTTTTAAATAAGTATGTTTACAACCCATAAAACTCACTAAAACTTGCAATTTCTGCGTGCAAATGGAACTTTGGTAACACCACTTTCCATTGTTCTAATGCAATCATGCTTGAATGATGTGCCAAACGTTGTACATCAAAATATGAAAGAAGAGGCACAGAGTTTTTCAGACATATATATATCATCAAGGAAATTATTCATTATGACAGAAAATTTCTGCCATGAAACCCGCTTTCGTTTTATCTGGGACAGTCTGTATAGAGAGATCATGTAAATAAAAAAAAATAAAAAAATAAAAACAAAACAGTCGGGGGATGTTAGAAAATGTATAGCATTTAAAGATATCCCCCAAATATTGTTCAGGTTCTTCAGTACGTCACAACTAGTTTGT
The DNA here is from genome assembly GCA_037951105.1 of Echinarachnius parma. NCBI lineage: Eukaryota > Metazoa > Echinodermata > Echinoidea > Clypeasteroida > Echinarachniidae > Echinarachnius > Echinarachnius parma. The sequence goes on from JBAMJV010012738.1 coordinate 8,670, forward strand.
TATTGAAGTCCACTCACAAGTGTTTAATACTACATGTACTTGAATTGATTATGTACTAAACAAATTAAAGGGACTTCGCAGCATTGTCCAAATCCTCAAAATCCAATTTTAATTCTAGCGGTTACCTCATACCTTGTTGTATTCGTATTAACAATAAAAATCATGGGACAGGTTTCGGTTTTTCAAATTTCCCTTTCGTTTAAAAGATATGTACGATTGAAGTGTTCAGATAATAAATTATCCATTGAATTATCGAAACCGTGTACAAAGTGAGTGAAGTGAGTTGCATTTTGCTCATTACTCGGCCACATTACATCCATTTAACTTGAAATTTTCACTCAACACCCAGTTGACATATCAGATAACATTTGTATCAGCCATTCATTACTTTTTGCACATGTCAACAAAGTTACTAGATCCCTTTGCCTTTGTCCTTCAGCAAGACAATTTATCCACAATTGCTGCTCTTACCCAGGTGTTTAAATGGGTACCCGGTAGGAGGTGAAAGCCTATATGTGAAGGATCTTCTCAATGCCCATGAGCCGCTTGGAAGGAATGCTCCCCAGGGAGTGGAGATAGTGATGGTGCCGTGGTGTCATCATCCGTTCTTGACCTTATATTATGACCAGGCTGCGGCTCCGCATTGGGTGCATCGGGCCGTTTGACGGGGTTGTCGACTGCCTGTTGAGTTGCGGGCTCCGGGTGCATAGTGACCTTAAAGTGATCCAGGTAAAGTGTCTAACTCCACGAAAAATACTTGGAGCTTCCTCGTTTCTCTTCTGCCGTGTTGTTTAGCTTATGGTATGAGAATAATACAATAGGGTTCGATTTTTTTCAAATGTCCCTTTAGTATGAAGATAATTATCATTGAAAATCATTATTTCAAAAGCGTAAGCTAACGGTTTTGATAAAAAGTACAATTGTCGTCGCTGAACACGTCCTGCCAGCGCGCGTGGAAAATGTTCCCGACCCACTAAACTTTCAGCCTAGCGTGCGCAAATTCCATGAATTCCGTACCGTTTGTAGCTGTATATATACACGGGTGCGGATATTGTCAAGATCAAACGGATGATTATTACTGCGACAAATATACAACAGACCATCAGTATTCGGTGATAAAATATTAACTCAATATTCGTTTTTTCACTAGGTAAACAGTGTTCGTTTCAAACTTTCACAAATCTTTCAATTCTATTTAACAATGATATTGATATAGGATTGAAGTCTCAAATGTCAGTTTGTGCAATATCTGACACTTTACACGGATCACTTTAAACGGGACCACCAGGCAATGAACAAGACGTACTCATAATGTTTTAGTACCGTTGTGTGATATCAAATAGATGCCCCACATTTTGCAAAGGGTTGTGTAATTAATACACAATGCAATTAATTACCACCACTTCCGGAACCATTACTCTTTTGTTCCGTGCACGCCAAACATTTGCGAGTGCGCCAATTCTTTTCAAGCTACGTTTGGAGACAATATAATCACGGACGATGCTTTCGTCCAAGACGAAATTAAGTCTTCGTTTATGCACACACCTGAACACATGTTGTATTATGATGATGATTTTGCCCAATTATCTATTTCGTTTAGAAAACTATTTGTTCAGATTTTGGGGTGGAATGGACTACTCAAAATGTTACCTTTTTTATAAGAATATTATTGTTAGGTGGTGGAACCCTTTACATCCATGCTCCGACTAAGCTGCGTCGCTAGCATTCAAATTCTCATTCTCAAATTTGGTAGTCATGAAACTAAAATTATGGTATATTTGTATCATGTAAAGTGGTTTGTGATTCTGGTAGAAGCGACCTATTGTTTCCACTTAATAGTGAGGTACATCATTAGATGTAATAAATATTCTCATGCTAAAATGTATTAGTTTTGACCTTCCTTTGCATGCCCTTACCTTAATTAATCAAACATTTCTGATTTATTTTATTACTGTAAGCAGGATGTGATTATATACAAACATTTTAATGCGACCTATATTTTCCCACTTTTGCCGATTTATTGAGGTACGACGTTCTATTCTAATGCTAAAATCTGTTAGTCCTGACCTTCGTTGGCATGCCCTTACCTTAACAACACCAAATAGTTACGATTTATTGTATTGCCTCATGCAGGATATGATTATATAGTAAACTATATAGTGCCTTTTTGGCACCACGTAGCTCACCCCCCCCCCCCCCCCCCCCCCTCCTTCTCCCAGGCCACCATCCACTCAAGCTCCCTGCTTTTGATTGTTGGTCTACTGCATTTGTTTATTGTTATAATAATATACAATATATTGTAATATATTACATTATATTATGATTATATAACAATTCTCATTTTATTGTCTTATTTGTATGTATTTTCGGCTATTCCGACCGAAGTATCTCGTTAGAATTCATAATCATTGTCATGCTCAAGTTTTGCGTATCAAGCCCATCATTAAACAATTTATTCCTTTGGGTGATTTAAGGTTAAAATGCAGCCAAATCTTGCATTGAAGTAACACGCACCAATTATAAAGCATGGATTCATTAGACGAATTGTTATTGAAGGTTGGGGAAAGTTTGTTTTGATGTTAGCAAAAGGTGAATATTATATTATATATTGTAATGGACATTTAGTCCATTACATTACTACGTAATAAATGAAACCAAAATTGGCTTTCAAAATAAATAAGTTTGGTAAGTCATACAATATTCATAACTTAAAGGGATAGTTGAGTTTTTGTAAAGAGAGTACAGTTTTGGTCAAACTGAATTTCAGTAACCAAAACCTGCACCATTTCATTACAAACTAACAGTTATAACTCCATCATGCTCGAAAGGAATACAAAATTACAAATGACTAAGTAAAAAGCCTGTTATCAATATAAAAAAATAGCCGTTAAAACTTAAAAGGGCGCTCTCTTAAAACTCAATGGTTTCATTCATGCATGTGATTTTTGGTTGAAATAGTGATTCGATAGAGACATAATTAACAACTATTTGAAAACCTGTTTTGTAAATTGTTGAAAAGAGGAAGCATTAACAAAACAAATTTTAACGGCAGGTTAAAAATTCTTTAATAATTGTGGGGCCCCACATTTATTAAATATGGTTATGTTTATGGATATTTCAGCCGTTTCTGAACCGATTTCGACCAAATAAAGTTTATTCTGTCATTAAAATGTATGCTCTTTCAAATTTGATACTCAGTTTGTCATTATCTCACACAAGCATTATTTTATATAGCGCCCTCTATACCAAGAATAAACTATCCCTTTAAGTTGGGACAAAGTAGATTTTGATATACTGCAAACACCCAATCACGTCTCTCATATCTCAAAGACTGACACAAATTTAATTGAGCTTAATCGGGAAGAGGAGTAGTCTTCCAAAGTATACACAAATAATAATACATGTTTTGGAAAATCAATATTGTTATAATTATGCAGATAATAAGCAGACATAGCTTACCTTCCAAATGTTGAAAGAGCAGCAAAAGTGCACGTCAAATGAAGAATTCACTTCGAAATGAAGATTCGTGAAAGCTGTAGGCATATACATTATATCAATCTACCTACATAGGCTATACATCATGCAACGTGTATATTTGCACATTCCATTCCCCACATTAATTATGTCAGCGATATAAATGGAAGTCTGACGACAGGAATATCCATTGTTTATGGCGGGCAGCCACTGCTAAATAAGTCGGATATATAGATACCTTGTGACATCTAATAACCAGATAGCTGGACATACAGTTGGACGTGGTCAAAATTGCAATAGATCCAACGATGAAGAAAAAAACACGTTTCACAAATCGCACGGAAGGAAAATGTTCGTACATTATATGTTTCTGTATTACATGTATGGATGGTGTTATCTCAATGTTTAACCCATAACATTGTACAACAAAAGTTCTCTCCTAGCTTCCACCCTAGGTATTGCAGTATTTTGGTTTTATCATAAGTTGTATTACACTATACGATGAATAGAACACAATTCATGTTATTTTGTATAATCTAACAAATATATTCATGGTGGTATGACTCAGTATGTCACATTTAAAAACACAGATAAATTAAAGTATAGTATTAAATACATTGTATTGTTTAAAGACAATATCCTCATTTTGCAAGTATCTTCTATTTTAAGAACAATCCATGAACCACAACATGGTTGGTAGAATTTAAAAGAATATATTTACATCGTATTCAAAAAGTACGTTGAAACCGACATGCTTTGGAGCTTAATTTTCAATAATTATGATGTCTTACTTTTTTAAATGACTGCATCACTTTTTATACTCTTGACAAGGTGAAGGAAAACCCTCCTTTTGCAATGCACATCACTAATTACATGTAATGGTATAAATGTAATCATTCTAACTCGAAATGAATGGTGGGTTAACCTAAAGTAAAAACAAGGACAGACGGATTTTTAGAGCAGTAACGTTCTGATAATAATAATTTATTTTGTTGAGTTATTTTGCCAAGAAGGAATGTCGGCGTTCATACAACGACACCGTATTTAAGATCGTAGTTTATAGCCTGCCATAGCCAAAAGTAACAGAATAACATATATTACAGCTAATGGTAGGCGGGGCCTATTCTTTCAATATGATTGGTCCGCACATTCAACCAATAGTATTGAAGAACAGCCTGCAAGGTATGATCAAGGCATATTAAAATGGGACTCTTGCCTCAAATTGATATGAAAACTACTCAACATAATACTTATTGAGTCCACTAAAGACACGTATATGTGTCATAATCGCACGCAGGTGATACATAGCAATTCCATCTCTATGTGGAGGAATTTAATTGGTATTTTCATTTTCGAACCCGAATAGACAGGCTTCACCAGTTTAATCATGATTCGATATACATGTATATCTGCTACACTTCTATGTATATTCCATTGTATTGAGCCTGTCCAATTAGTGATATGTGGACCAAAATGTTTATGCACAGTCGGCTTAGAAATTAAATGAGTTTTACAATGTACTTCATATAAAGTTCTTAAGATGTGGAAAAAAAATAACCATGTATAATCCGTTTTCAAAAAATAACACAATTGTTATGAGTCTACATTGCGTATTATATTAAGTCATTTCTCGTACGTTGAGTAGCCATAATATTTAAAATGTTTTTAGAAATAAAATGATGAGTTTGAACATGGAAAGTTGATGTTTTAAATGTATCTTAATTGACTCAAAATATTCACTGCAGACCAATCACATAAGCAATCAGACACACAAGACACGTAATATATAGCAATATTGTTTTTTCCTTAAATGTAAATGCAAAACCCAACATTTTATTTTTTTCAAAACAATAGTTGTATTTCAAAATTTAAACATTCAAAGCAAAACGAAAGGCACTCAAATAGAAGAGCGTGTTTTCACGTAAGTCAGGTAAAGCCATTTGAATAGTACTAATATACGTAGCTCAAATCACGGTGTGTATGATTTATAATATCACATTAACTACATTCTTATGACAAATATAATACATATGGTTTATAATATCACATCAGGTACATTATAAATGACAATTACTATAATCATTCTGAATTATACATGAATTAATAGTATTTTGCTGACGGACAGTACATCGAATAAACTTAATCAAGCATATATCTTACACATAATGCAGTCTAAAAGTGATGTCCACATCATGCATTGCCTTACAAATTAGGTCACTTTTAATAAGTTTACTGAATTTAAATGTCAGCAATACTACAGTTTTGGATTGTCAGAATGAAAGTGTCTCTACAAAGAACTGTTTTATCATTTCACACTCAATATATCTATAAGATAGGGACAATATAGTAAAGTGATCCCTGTAAAGTGTCCGATATTGCAAAAAACTGCATTTTATGAGACTTCAATCCTATATCAATATGATTGTAAAGTACAATTGAAAGATTTGTGAAAGTTTGAAAGAAAACGACCACTGTTTACCTAGTGAAAAAAACGAATATTGAGTTCATATGTCGTGCCTTCGCAGTTCTTTATTATCGCATTGCATGCTGGGAAATTCGAGTACGCTCGGATCACCAAACTACGTAGCAGCCGCCGTTTTGTGTATTATGTCAATGGACCCTTTACTTTCTGGCATGACATCCAAAACTAAATGAAGATTTATTCATGAATATCAACTCTATGACACTGTCATTGCCTTACATATATCGAGAACAATTTACATTTCCAAATTTTTCAAGGAATACGATCGTTTATTTAAAATTCAAGGATAAAACTCGAGTTTAATTGACAAAAAATGACTCTCCTTTCTCCTTGCATGCATGCCTGCCCTGTTTCGTATAACTGCAGAACGAAATCAAGAACCCGATCAAACCCAAATTTAACTACTTAGTATTCATTTCAGACAAACTTGATATGATTTCCCCCTATATAGTATGGAATATCTGAAATACATTTCAATGCTTTTCCATACAAAGACAATTCTTACCCTTCATTTGCGACTGTGTTTGTTGGAGTTTCCCGAGCGAAACACTAGCACGCCGGGTATACGCACAGACAGTGATTGAACTGTATGCAGCTTGATTGCATGTATGCAACGCAGTGTGTCGCGCAAGCCGTGTGATTATAAGTGGCATTCGAGTTTCGAAATAATGTTCATACAAATTCAGTTTGTTGCATTACAATGTGACAGAAATTATCGAATTTGTTGGAAATGTTAGACAGGCGTTGTTCTCTTTGCATAATTAGCACTGAAAGTGTCATGAAATTAATATTCATGAATAAATATCTTCATTTAGTTTCGGGTGTCATGCCAGGGAGTAAAGGGTCCATTGACATTATACACAAACGGCGGCTGCTACGTAGCTCGGCGATCCGAGAGTACTAGAATTTCCCAGCATGCAATGCGATAATAATGAACTGCGAAGGCACGTATTATTAGAGAGTTCGTAGTTAGCCCATGGAGCAGTATGACGTCATCGGGTTTTCGGAAGATTTTACCAAAATGTAGGCTTTAATTATTGATTTTAAACGCTTATTGCAATTCCTGATATATTGAATATTGTATATAATATAATATACATTGGTTATCAAGATTGTGTCAATCAGGGCTAATGTATTTTACAATATTGATTATAAAATAAAACATAATCTGAGTTTGATAAATATGTACCTAGTAAGTAATATGTATTTAAGTATAATATACCTTTACTTAGACCAGATTCAATCATTTCAATAAAATTTACTCACAGTTAGCATATGAGCGTTACCATTTACGTATAATTCCAAAAAAAAAGCTAAATTCCAAAAGGCGCTAAATCTACAAATCTACAAATGTGTACACATACCTTTGGGAATATGAAAATGGTACGTTAAATATTTTGATTTCAATTGAGTAATTTCCTAATTTTTTTTTTTTTTTTAAAGCTGCGATGCTTTTCAAGTGCTGATGAGCATAATTCGAAAAAAAGAACAAATGTTTATAACATGGCATTATCTTTCATTACAAATGTGATCTGTTTAACTTTCATATCAATGGAAAGTATACATTAAGACAAATGTTTAGGTTGTAGGTTTAATTTCATCCAAATGTAACAAAAAGGGGAATTCCTTCGCACATGTTTATTTGCCCCCCAATTAGTTTTTGCCCTATCTAAAGCATGGAACTGGTATGAATCCTTTTCAAGTACTCGACCGTCATCCAATGATCTTTGAAAACCGATGTCACCCTTGGTCAACCAGTTGGGTGGTCTATAACATGTAAAATCTCCTGGTTACTCTGGATCAAACGTGTCGAGGACACTTGAAACAGACAAACTTTATGTATGAAATACAGACCGGTATGTCTATGTTTTTCATTACCAGGTCCCTTTTCTTTGTTGAAAATTTCATATTTTCAGATGTGTTCGTAACATAATATATAAATAGTGTCATTAATTACATGACTCCAACTTCTGTTTCGGGTGAGTTTCTTGTTATCATTTTGATTCCAATGGCGTGATTCTCCATTTTGTTCTGCTATTTTTGAAAACGGACCTTGTAATTGTTGATTAGTAATGACAGGTCTTGCATGGACGATTACCTCTGTAAAGGGATCTAGTAACTTTGTCGACATGGGCAACAGGTTATTAGTGGTTGATACAATGTACATTGTTGTTATCCAATATTTTCTTTGGGTGTTATGTGTACATTTCTAGTTAAATGGACATTATATGGCCGAGAAATTAGCAAACAATGCAAAGTGATATTCACTAGCTCATTACGCTCTCTTTGTACCCGTTTTTCGCGGTCCAGTGGATAAGTACCTTTTTAACGAAAGGGAAGTTTGAACAAAAAACCAAAGCCTGTCCCATGCTTTTATTGTAAATACGAAAACATTAAGATATGAGGAAACTGCTAGAATTTTAAATGGATTTTGAGAATTTGGTCCTTTTAATTTCTATCCTGCATGTACAATACTAAACTGACTTTAATTCCATATGCGATAATGTACATTTCATTGTAAATTAATATGAAATATGAAATATCGAAACTTAAACAAGGGTCCGGTTTCTTTTTGTTTGTTGAGTATAATTATATCGATGCCGTTTACATGCGACTCTCGTTTCGATTAGAGTCCCTTGATAGAGAGAGTTGCGACATCTATTGTTCACAAATGGGATAAAAATGGCGGAAGGAATTTAAACCACTGAATGCTCAAAGAGGCTCAGTCATAGTTTAGCGCATTGTTGAACTCGGCATTCCTGCATGCAGTAACTTAAACCAGCTGTCGCCATGTTTATCCCATTTGTGCACACCAGTTGTCGCTACTCTCTTAATGCAGGTACTCTAGCTTCGATGCTCGTCCAGCGCCCTCTGCGTCGCATTGAGCTATTAATTAGTATCGGTCCCTGGAAGAGGAAGGAACAAACACAAAACAGAATGTAGACAGATTTTCTTCATTTCTTACGGTGCAGTTTGATTTAATGTGTAAATATGTCCATTAACATTGTGTTCTCGTTCTCGCTTTGAATACAAATATTAGTATGCATTCAGCTAATTATAACAAATGGATGTTTTAGCCATTTCTGAACCGATTTTGATCAAACACAGTTTATCTGCCATTACAATTGTATGCGCTTTCGAATTTGAAACTTCATTACGTGATTCTCCTGTTAGATGAAAACCTCACATGTGACCTTACACCACAAAACGACCGTTATGTCGCCGTGGTAGTTTGTATGTACAGTTATTAGCTGATATAGCCAAATTTTGTTTAAAATATGAAATTCAAGATTTTGGTATTTCCTAAATGAGGGTATCATAATCTACTTTTTGTGAAATTTTGAGCGTCAGAAATCATGTTTAAATATGATTTTTAATCAAATAAATATGATCAGATTACAGTGCTTGAATGGACGCCGATATTTAAAACGGCCCGTTTTCTCCCTAACTTTAAAACTGATTCAGCCATGTTCCAAATCTTGGCTGCTCATTTTGAGAGGGTTTGCTTAGTCCAAATATGACGAATTATATACCATTTTAAAGGTATTGACTTCTACTTTACTGTGATGTAAAAATGAGCACAATCATTTTTCCCGACTTATTGGTCGTTTTGTGGTGTGAGGTCACACATTGAGGGCCTAAACTGTGGTCGTGATTATCGTGTTTTTTTAGCACTCAAGCCTGCATCCAGTAGATTTGTATCGGGGTTGGCACTTTCTTAGAACCAGGGCAGATCTCTGTGATTGCAATGGGCCTCGGGGGCAGTTAACACAGCGTGGGATTGTTGACAGTAGTGATACAACTGTCAGAAACTGATGTGAATGTGACCGAGTTGTGACCACGATGGTGGAAAACAAACTAACGACACAATCACGTCATGCAGTCGTTCATCATTGGACAAAACAATGTTTTGTGTAGAGCCCTCCATACCAGTATTCATGCCCATTTAGGTATTAGGCTTAACATTAACAAAATGCTTAGCCTACACTTACATCACGTTGGATGCCATCACGATCTCTATTACAACGACAATGGTGATTGTGATTATACCGCAAATCATCCCCGTCATTGACAGATTAAAAGCCTGCTTAGATGCCTGTCTAGCGCCCTCAGCGTCGCCTTGTCCTTGTTTTCTCTTTGCCTAGAAGAGATACAAGCAAACACGACACGATAAATGAACAGGTCTTGTTTATTTGGAAAAGTCATGCTCGTAAATGATTTTCTTCTCGCATTTTCGCTTGCATGATTGACATAGCTTAAAATAGTATGTTCCGCTAGAATTATCCTATGAAAAACAACTTCCATTATTCAAACAAAAATCGTGAGTGGTATATAAATTGCCTGCCCTTGATTGCTTCGGGATGTGTTGCCTGCTAACACCCGACAAGCGTCCGCATGTGGGTCTAAGACCCCAAGTACTCGCAATACATTACGATAAGTTTGTATAGACCAATATTTAGCAGCTGTTAAGAATTCTGCACTGCTCATTTTACACAAATTCGGGTTCGTTAAAGGGATAGTTGAGTTCTGGTAAGGAGAGTACAGTTTTAGTGAAACTGAATTTTAGTAACCAAAACCTGCATCATTACATTACAAACTAATAGTTATAACTAGAAAGGAACACAACATTACAAATGACGTAGTAAAGATCATATTATCATTCAAAAAGAGCCGTTAAAACGTAAGAGGGCGCTCTCTAAACACTCATCGGTTTTAACCATTTTTAATAAAATATTGTGCATGTGATGCTTTGTTGAAATAGTGATTAGATAGAGAAATAACCAACAACTATTTAAATACCTATTTTGTAACTTTTTGAAAAGAGGAAGCATTTTTTTGAATTTGTAACGGCTGGTTCAAAATTCTCTAATAAACCCGGGACCCCGGGTTTATTACAAATTGTTATATTTATGGATATTTCAGCCGTTTCTGAACCGATTTTGATCAAACAAAGGTGATTTTATTGTTTAAATATTATGCTCTTTCAAATTTTACACTCAGTTTTTCATTACCTCACAAACCAATTAAGTAGTCTAGCGCCCTCTCTACCAAAACTCAACTTTCCCTTTAAGGGGATCTAGCTACATTGGTCCAAATTTGAAAAAAGGAAAATATCTTCGCATTAAGTCACGTTATTAATGCAATTAAATGTAACATTATGTATATGTTTATATTGAATCTAATATTGAAATATATTGAATCTCTTTCCGCCACGGTGACCTAGACAAGTCAAATCAACAGGCAACAAACTTACCTCTGAGGCTTTGAGTATAGCGGCGATACCACATGGTAAACAGCAACACAGGGTTACAAAGATGGCGAATACAGTGTGATCCGGGATGAGTCTCTGTGGAGGAATATTGATCAATACAAAC
>JBAMJV010012738.1:22500-28409 GCA_037951105.1 Echinarachnius parma
CCAGGGGTCGCAGGGTTTTAAAAAAAGGGGTTTACCCTTATCATCTCAAGATGTATTGGTTAATAATTATAGTATTATTTGCTTACCTATTAATAATTGCAATAACTACACGGATGGCTTTATGCCTTTATTTCCAAATTTCTCGTGAGGAATTTGTATTTTATTGGTATGTGTTGTTCGATCAACACAATCATCCACTAAAACTGCAACTATTTGTGTTAGTTATTTTAATTAAAGGGATAGTACAGTGGTGTACTAACAGATCAATTACGAAAGTTTATTGTTGTCGAAAAAGAAAGAAATCGAACCATGATATTTTGAGAAAATCTATTCGGAATACGTAAGTAGGGGTAAAATTTGGAAAAAATGTAATGTACCTTCTGAAGGCCATTGCTAGACTTGCAGTACAGCCGCACATGCTCGGGTATGAGATGAAAATTATAACCACGCTATAACATATAACAAGAAATGCGCATTTCTTTACGTGTGTATGTGCATGTTTGTAGGTTGTATGACTGTGTGCGTACGTGCGTGTGTGTGTGTGTGTGGGTGTGTGTTTCCCGCTAAAATGGAGCCCATTAACACTATTTTGAATGAATTACCAACTATTATCCAGCAGCTATTTATGAAAAAAAAATACTTGTAAAAACACATGCTGTTTTAATATTCTTTGATGAAGCAATCATCCAAGTGATTCAACAAGTGAGGTATCATAATACCGGTGTTTCTAATCACCTGATAGCTAATCCTAACCTTCTTCCTATCCTAACCGTTTTTCTATCAACTATCCACTTAGTAGAATAATCGAATCGAGCTGTATAACCTGCCTTCGTTTATAGTTTCAGTTACAGTTTCAGTTAATTTTTTTTTTTTATTATACATGGTTAGTACTTGCAGAAAGGTAAATAGCTAGATAATTAATTATTAATTCATGTAAATTATGTCAATATTTTTGTGACATATATTTTATTTTAAAAATGTTCACAACAACAACAACGAAATAATATTATTAGTTTCAATTTGAATAAATACAATATAAACCCCTCAAAAAAAGTTCGGAAACTCAAGTTTGATCGATCATATCTCTCGTATTTTTGTATAAGAATACTCGAAATCGGTGTCACAATAAAGCCTCATTATATACCTTTCAAACGGTGCATTATGTGTAGTGATTATGCAATTTGGGCGATTGCAGTATCCCAGAGAATAGGGGGAGGCAGGAAGTGAAATCTCGCAAAATGGTCCCAATGCATTCAATTTACGAGTGCATGACTGCGTTGATCAAATTTCTAAAGGTTAACATTCTATTGAATACTGCCACCCTTTCCATTCATCAAAATTGTTGAATTGGATACCATTTTAATGGAAATTATCTCTTCATTACGATGGCATATTAATCGTAAGGATTATGCAAATGGAGTGTGTGCAGCGAACCGGAATATGGAGATGGGTCGAGTGTGAAATCAGACAAAAAGATATGGAGTTGAAAAAAAATCAGAGCGTTGCATTTTTTCGAGCTTTTGGGAGGATTTTTTAGCATTTCAAATAAAATATTCATGATCAAATATGATACCAACGGAAAGCCCAACAACTCTTCTGTATGAAAATGTGAAATTTATAATGATTTTTGTAAAGGGCGGCTGCAGGGAGATGAATGGGAGGGAGCCTCAAAAGTGACCCATTTTGAAACGCTCTGATTTCAAGGCACTATTCATGCGTTTTCAATTGAATTCCTCTCATTCATGGTCAACTCATTCAAGTCGCATTACATCCTCTACACAATGGTATACAGATACCGACACCAAATCAGAGCGTTTTGAAATGGGTCACTTTTGAGGCTCCCCCACATTCATCTCCCTGCAGCCGCCCTTTACAAAAATTATTATAAATGTCACATTTTCATACAGAAGAGTTGTTAGGCTTTCCGTTGATATCAATTTAAATCATGAATATTTTATTTGAAATGCTAAAAAATCCTCGAAAAAAAGCTCAAAAGCTCGAAAAAAATGCAACGCTCTGATTTTTTGTCAACCTCATATCTTTTTGTCTGATTTCACACTCGACCCCTCTCCATATTGCGGTTCCCTGCACACACCCCATTTGCATAATCCTTACGATTAATATGCCATCGTTAGGAAGAGATAATTTCCATTAAAATGGTATCAAATTTAATAATTGTGATGAATGGAAAGGGTGGCAGCATTCAATAGAATGTTAACCTTTAGAAAACTGGTCAACACAGTCTTGCACTCGTAAATTGAATGCATTGGGGTCATTTTGCGAGATTTCACTTCCTGCCTCCCCCTATTCTCTGGGCTACTGCAATCGCCCCAATTGCATAATCACTACACATAATGCATCGTTTGAAAGGTATATAATGAGGCTTTCTTGTGACACCGATTTTGAATATTCTTATTAAAAAATACGAGAGATATGATCGATGAAACTTGAGTTTCCGAACTTTTTTTGAGGGGTTTAAATACAAAGTAAAAATTTGAATTTCCACTAAAATGCGAATCTAGAACCACTGGTTGGGCACTCTTTGGGAGCAGATAAGCACCATTTTATAATCCTTTTATAACCCCGCATGTTCGCGGCTGCGTGAAATGCCTATGGCATTGAAAATGCAGCACCAAGAGCTTTCCGTACACGAATGAGCGCAGAGCTACGCGGGCGTAACGGACCGAACTGGTGGTGAATTTAGGAGCAATGTCAGCGGCATGAATAAATATTTCAACTTATATTTTTAAATGTAACGATACTTAGGTTCGGATTTTCCAAACAAGCCCTTTGATATACTATTTCAACAATACTACTCAAGTAATTTGGCCAGTAAAGTTTGTGTGGTTAATTTTCCCCAAACTGGCATTTGGATTAAATATATAGAGAGATCATTTAAATAAATAAATAAAAAACAAACAAAACAGTCTGGGGATGTTAGAAAATGCATAACATTTAAAGATCTTCCTCAAATATTGATCAGGTTTTTCAGTACGTCATTACTAGTTTGTTATTGAAGCCCACTCACAAGTGTTTAATACTACATGTACTTGAATGAATTATGTACTAAACAAATTAAAGGGACTTCGTAGCATTGTCCACATCATCCAAATCCAATTTAAATTCTAGCGGTTCCCTCATACCTTGAAAGTTCCCTTTCGTTAAAAAGATATGTACGATTGAAGTGTTCAGATAATAAATTATTCTTTGGATTATCGAAACCGTGTACAAAGTGATTGAAGTGAGTTAGTGAATATCACTTTGCATTTTTGCTCATTACTACGCCACATAACATCCATTTAACTTGAAATTTTCACACAACACCCCGTTGATAACATTGTATCAGCCATTCATTACTTTTTGCACATATCAACAAAGTTACTAGATCCCTTTGCCTTTGTCCTTCAGCAAGACAATTTATCCACAATGCTGTTCTCTACCCAGGTGTATAAATGGGTACCCGGTAGGAGGTGAAAGCCTATATGTGAAGGATCTTCTCAATGCCCAAGCCGCTTGGAAGGAATGCTCCCCAGCGAGTGAAGATGGTGAACACAATGTGTGCTGGTTTGCATTGTATCCTATGACCGGGGGGAATATTATCATTGTAAAGCGGTTACTGGTTAGAGATGATTATCAATGATATTAGGCGCTATATAAACCTAGTATATTATTATTATTATTATTAGAGTTATATTTTAATAATCACCTCTTACACTAATTACCTGCGTATACGAAGTAGATGGTGCCGTGGTGTCATCCTCCGTTCTTGACCTTACATTATGACCAGGCTGCGGCTCCGCATTGGGTGCATCGGGCCGTTTGACCGGGTTGTCGACTGCCTGTTGAGTTGCGGGCTCCGGGTGCGTAGTGACCTTAAAGGGGACCACCAGGCAATGTACAACACATAATCATAATGTTTTGGTACCGTTGTGTGATATCAAATAGATCCCCCACATTTTGCAAAGGGTTGTGTAATCAATACATAATGCAATTAATTACCACCACTTCAAAGTTCCCTTTCGTTAAAAAGATGTGTACGATTGAAGTGTTCAGATAATAAATTATTCATTGGATTATCGAAACCGTGTACAAAGTGATTGAAGTGAGATAGTGAATATCACTTTGCATTTTTGCTCATTACTCCGCCACATAACATCCATTTAACTTGAAATTTTCACACAACACCCAGTTGACATATCAGATAACATTGTATCAGCCATTCATTACTTTTTGCACATGTCAACAAAGTTACTAGATCCCTTTGCCTTTGTCCTACAGCAAGACAATTTATCCACAATTGCTGTTCTCTACCCAGGTGTATAAATGGGTACCCGGTAGGAGGTGAAAGCCTATATGTAAAGGATCTTCTCAATGCCCATGAGCCGCTTGGAAGGAATGCTCCCCAGCGAGTGGAGATGGTGAACACAATGTGTGCTGGTTTGCATTGTATCCTATGACCGGGGCTAATATTATCATTGTAAAGCGGTTAGAGATGATTATCAATCAAATTAGGCCCTATATAAACCCAGTATAGTATTATTATTATTATAGTAATATTTTAATAAACACCTCTTACACTAATTACCTGCGTATACGAAGTAGATGGTGCAGTGGTGTCATCCTCCGTTCTTGCCCTTACATTATGACCAGGCTGCGGCTCCGCATTGGGTGCATCGGGCCGTTTGACGGGGTTGTCGACTGCCTGTTGAGTTGCGGGCTCCTGGTGCATAGTGACCTTAATGGGGACCACCAGGCAATGGACAACACATAATCATAATGTTTTGGTACCGTTGTGTGATATCAAATAGATGCCCCACATTTTGCAAAGGGTTGTGTAATTATTACACAATGCAATTAATTACCACTACGGAACTTACGGAACCATTACTCTTTGGTTCCGTGCACGTCAAACATTTGCGAGTGCGCCAATTCTATTGAAGCTACGTTTGGAGACAATATAATCACGGACGAGGCTTTCGTCCAAGACGAAAGGTAGTCTTCGTTTATGCAGACACCTGAAAACTGAAAACTATTTTTCAGATTTTGGGGTGGAATGGACTAATCAAAATGTTACCTTTCTTTTATAAGAATATTATTGTTAGGTGGTGGAACCCTTTACATCCATTCTCCGACTAAGCTGCGTCGCTAGCATTCAAATTCTCATTCTCAAATTTGGTAGTCATGGCCTTTCTTTGTATGCCGTATTAACGTTAATGAAACTAATAATTATTGTATATTTGTATCATGTAAAGTGGTTTGTGATTCTGGTAGAAGCGACCTATTTTTCCACTTATAAGTGAGGTACATCATTAGATTTAAGAAATATTCTCATGCTAAAATGTGTTAGTTTTGACCTTCCTTTGCACGCCCTTACCGTAATTAATCAAACATTTCGGATTTATGTTATTGCTTTAAGCAGGATATGATTATATAATAAACATTTTAATGCGACCCATATTTTCCCACTTTGCCGATTTATTGAAGTACGACGTTCAAATTCATAAATATTCTAATGCTAAAATCTGTTAGTCCTGACCTTCGTTGGCATGCCCTTACCGTAACAAAACCAAATAGCTACGATTTATTGTATTGCCTCATGCAGGATGTGATTATATGGGTTAGTAAACTATAAAGTGCCTTGTTGGCACCACGTAGCTCCACCCACCCCCCCCCCCCCCCCCCCCCTCCCCCCCCCCCCCCCTCCTCCTCCCAGGCCACCATCTACTCAAGCTCCCTGCTTTTGATTGTTGGTCTTCTGCATTTGTTTATTTGTTATAATAATATACAGAAATTATTGTCACATTAAATTATATTATGATTATATAACAATTCTCATTTTATTTGTCTTATTTGTATGTATTTTCGGCTATTCCGACCGAAGTATCTCGTTATAATTCATAATCATTGTC
>JBAMJV010012739.1:0-16980 GCA_037951105.1 Echinarachnius parma
CCAAGTTCTAAATTAAGATACAACATAACTGATAAAACATGAGAAATAATCATAACTAAAATGCACTTAATTATAATAATAACAATAATACCAAATACAAATAAAGAGAATAATAATAATATTACCAATAATAACATAATAACTAATAATACCAATAATAACTAATAATACCAATAATAACTAATAATACCAATAATATTAAAAACAACAACAGTAAAACCATTAAAATAATAATCTTATTTATAGTGGACTCCTAATCTGCATTATTGTGACCAATCATATCACACTCGGGACAAATAAAAAGGAAACGTGACAGTCATGTAAAACTATACATCTATGAAATAAAAATGAAAGGGTGTTACTTAATAAAGTAAATTGTACTCGCTTCCCGAAGTTCAACATTCTTTTTGCACATAAGTGTACACTTGCAAGTTGCAACCTCAATATAATAAGACATTGTATGAGTCCGCTGTATGATTATAAGTAAAAACATGTGTATTTAACATCAAACTAACCAAAGTGCATTCAATGAATGACATAAATAAAAACACTTATTCTCTAGCAATACAGATTATAGTGCAACGTTCAGAGTTTTGAAGGGTAATATTAAACATTTGATTATCTTTTAAATCTATATTAACATCTTTTGCTTTAAAGTTGGGGCCAGCCCCAGAGTGCGGCCCTTCCGAAAACTTCTGATTTGTTTGCACAAAAAAGCACTTTATTGAAACAAATACATTTTAACCAATATTATTTACAATAAATCTCCTTTAAAATCTCTGTATTTGGTCACTCGTTATCTTAGATTTTCTATTCAATATAAACTTTCCTCTACCATTTCCCTCACTTTCTATTAACCTAGGCTTATTACCACCATATCCTTATTTACATACGCTACAAATTACAATTAAATATTTTGGGTTCAGTTAATTTGACACCTATGGTCCTGCAAGTATTTTTTACAATTTATCTAGGCAAACGTAAGGAATAATTTCTAATGTATCTTGTCTTTTGCATGAACTTAAATTCAGCAATCATCACCAACATGTTTTGAAATTAATGACAACAAAATTGTACTTCTACATGAAACATTCTACACATGTTACTTATTGCTACTTGGGATAAGCTACACTTGCCCTATACTTGTGAGAATGCATCAATTAACACACATATTTTGTAAACAAATCATTCCATTCCATAAAAATACACTAACATTTATTCCACTTGAAAAAGATTATAATTTTTCTTTGGGTCCATAGTATCATTCCCTAATTAATTAATTAATTCACTAAGAGAGTAACTATGATTTCCAATTAATATGCACTCTGCAATTACCAATTTATATGTATATAGAATCTACACAGCTATATGTTATTTCTCAAAGCTACAGAGCCGACACAAATACAACTAAAAGATAAACAGTTCTAAGTAATTCAGCACTTTTCATAAAAATTCTGTTCAGCTGCATAGAACCAATTTTTTTTTATAACTGGCTCCTCAATTGTTGTTAATCACAGGATTTTTTTTTAGAATTTCCTACATTTCTAATGTTGGCCATCTTCTTGATGTATTTTCATTCTCTAATATCAGAGAGAAATTCGTAACTTTTTAATCATCTACCAAGTAGACTAATTCAATAACATCATTGGTTAAGACAGAGAAGGGCACTAAGTTACTTATATTTCAAAGATGTTACAAGTTTAGGAGCACTGTAGAAACCCACATTAGCTCTCTTATGGTTTTGATTGATATCTCAAAAATAAGAAATACTTATTATTTTCAACTTTACAACACTCAATCTAGCAACAAAACTGACTTAACGCCCTTCTCAGTTCTCACACTCAACCAACGATATTAAAAATGTATGTTTTTACTTTATAGCATGAGCAGAAAACGAGCTAATGTTCCTAACAAATACAATTCAATATTTAGATTCCATTTTGCATACATTAGTTGTTGCTATGTTTGGCAAACCTTGAGCAGGCTTTCAATTTGCCAGGAACCAGGGGGTGTTTCACAAAGATCCTAAGTTGAACTTCACTCTAAGTTGGACTTAGAAATTATGGAAAGCCATTAGTTTCTTTGAAACAATTTTGTAAAATTTCTTTTAAAAATGCATAAAATGTTGATACATATTATTGATACTTTCTATTATCAAGGAGATTTCATGTTCTTGATGTAAAATTTATGAAATGTCTCACATACTTGCATTTTTGCTTTTGAATATATTTTATTCCAAGGCTACAAATGGCAACTTAGGATCATTGTGAAACACCCCAGCTTTGTTGATAAGTTATGCATACAGTTTGAAAATAATAGCGAAACAGTAATACAAGCCCTTGATTCACCCTTTGTGCAGATCCACCTTGATACATTCCATACATTTTGTTTTACTTTATAAGTATATGTTTATTTCATAATGGGTAAACATGAATTTAACTATTTGAATTCAAGAACTGCATGAATTACATTTTCTCTGGATAAATATGCTAGTCCGACTCTAGGCAATATTAGAATGCACAAATGGGGAAAGGTTCAACATTCACATGAACAAATTCTGAATACATTTTGAAAGTTGTCAATAACAATATAATTGCTCACTGATTGAAAAATACACAAATAAAACTTCAAAGAATCACTACTAAAACTATCAATTAAATTTTCATAACTATGAAAAACAAATAATGGTATTTCCATTTTAAAGTGTAATTCATTTCACAAAAGTCCAATGCAGTGCTGGCATAAAGGCATATAATCCTAACTTTGGTAACTTATAATAATACAACAAAATTAATTTGTTAATGCTGAAAGTCAACATGAACTATTGATGGAAATACAGTCAAACCTGTCTTAGTGACCACCTTTCTATAGCAGCCAACCTGCCTATAGTGGCCACCAAAGGTGAACCCTTGCAGATACAATCAATGTTATATAACCTGTCTATAATGGTCACCCATCAACAGTGGCCATTTTCCTTGTTTCCCTTGGGTAGTCACTATAAAGACAGGTTTGACTGCAGTTTTAATATGGACATCGTGAAAGTTTGTGTGATATGCACCTTACATTTTACTCTTCAGTAGGAGAAATCAAAGAAATCTTCTGGTAACATTCTGGAGATATTTCTACAGGCTCCTTTGCCGAAATATTTGTTGCTGGATTAGTGCAAGGAACCTCCATATAATTTTGTTTTATTTGCATAGCCCTTTTTAGCCCATATTTGCTAGTCCCTAATAAAAACAATTATCGGTTGGGTTGAACTCTAGCTGTTTATAAGGATGTTTGATGTAGAGAATATAAAATATTTATCATTTTATGTCAATCACAGGTCATTTAAAAGTTCTAAATTTAAGATTAGATTTAGAGAGAGTAAGACAGATTTGAATGACAATTTAAATCTGAATGGAGGCTTTGTAATAACGGCGTGAAAAGGCTTGAATAGCAGCCTTCCAGTAGAAATCAGATCAAAAGCATTTTGTTTGAGGAGCCTTGTATATTACAGCATGTTGAATATGATATCTATCACACGAGTTATATCAAAAACTCATGTTTTGCACTGCTAAAAAAAACTATGACATGAAATAAACATAAAAAGAAGCTTTTATCACATATAATCCAACACTTATCATACACTACACAAATGTATTACAACCACAAGTTTAATCATTTTCACGAGACAAAAAATTATGACTTTCGTACACAAAATATACCTCTTTAGTACTGGCATGTTCTACACGAAAGGCAACAGTCTTCTGACACGAATTCCCAATAACTGATCACAAACTACTTGTGCATAGTTTAGCTGCTTCCGAATAATGAACATATGATGACATAAACGGTACCCTGGGGTACCAGACAAAAATCCGCCATTTTGTTTAATTATTTATTTAATTTTTAGGGTTGTACTGTGGGTATAGCGTGCATACAATCGCGTGCTGCACTGCATGCACAACGCAATAGCTGCGGTAGAGTTGGACGCAAGATGGCGCTAGACAACGCGGGATACCGGGGTACAACGGTACCCCGGGGTACTGCGTGTGTCATCATATGGAGAAAAAAAAACAGGGACCACTGGCCCACGGCCACTAAAAATTAGCTTTGGCCACCAAATTTCATTGATCTTAAATTCCACTGGCCCGAATGGGCAGCCAAATATAACATAGTTTATTATGTTTTTCTTTTTTGGGGGCCACAAGAAGGTTTCGGGCCACTAGAATATGAAAAATCTTGTTTTTACTTGCCCGACTGGGCCACAAGACAAAAAACTTAATTTCTAGCATTGGACTTAACCAATTGTTATCAGAAACATGGTCAACCATGAGTAACCTATACGTGAATACAGGTCTATAATTATTCAGGGCTCAAGACTAGCACGGCCTTTGTCAGGCAGAAGGGCGTATCTCGAGTGGCGCGACACTCGAGATACGCCCTTCTGCCTGACAAAGGCTGAGCACTGTCCCAGTGGCCAAAGACAAGTAAAAAATAGATGTCTGGTAAATATAATTTTATTAAAGTCAAATGTTAGAAGCCAGATCCAGCAACTGGGTTTCAGACAGACAATAACAGAATTAGAAAAGCTAACAGCCTTCCATGTTAAGCCGGACCAGAATTGCAGTTTTGAAAAAGACAAGGGCCGCATTGCAGGAAGAGATACAATTGATTGTTAGTCAGAAAACTCTCCTATTTCAACCAATCAGATTTGTGCATTTAGAACACATGATCTGACTGACAATTAATTGCAACTTACAATCGATTGTATCTCTTTCTGCAATGGGGCCCTGGAATGAGATTTTGAATAGTATACAATTTACAATAGAAATTAAATTTTGGAGCCAGTAAAACTTAGTTTCGGGCCAAGTTCGAAGAAGAACAAAAATTGTTTTGCTTGCCCGACCTGGCAACCAGCAAAAATGTTACTGTACATGTGGAGCCCTGCTATATATTTATGGTCAATGTTTATTATTGGCATGGAAATGCTAACAGGAAACGCACCAAAAAAAACAACAACCCATCAACATTATCTTAAACGTAACAGACTAGACATAAACCTACGGCTACTTGTTCAAATTTTCTTTTGTATTGTTACTCTTCCACTTTGGATAAACATGTCACTTTTATTATTTTATACTCCACAAAACTTATGACATGATCATGAATGCATCATCCATAAAATATTTGGCATATAGTCGATTTGTTTTAATCTATTTACAAGAAAGCAGAAAAAGTTTCCACATTTCTTAACCTAAAACATTAAGTCACAACATGGTTTAGAGACAAATGCCATTTCATGGCCAATAGCACGAAAACACATCGTTAAATATATTTTACTCACATAATGAATATAATATGCCATTTCTAGGTAGAAATATACATCTTTTAAGCGCCTCAAATATTTGCACACTCTACTTTAGCTGTTTTTTAAGACTAGTTGATCAAAATTGAAATAAACTATACAGTCATATAGATTTACAAATTTATTCCAATATTCTAAGTTTAATATGTACTTTCATCTATTTTATAACTTGCTATCATGAATTTGATTGAATGCTTATTAACTTAATTTTCAATTAATGAATTTTAACACAAAAAATAATTCTGTTGTTTCAAAACCAATTAATAATTTAACTACACTAGATATTTCAAGTTCCAAATATTCTTTCTAGAAATCTGTGTATCATACATATGCACTATCTGTCAAAAAGCAATTAAATATTTTATTCAACATTACATTTAATAATAAAGAACCAACAATATATCACTTCCCTCACTACTCTGGTAAATTATTTTCTTTTAAGGATTACTAGGGACAAAAATGTGCTATTGGATTGTTATGTGCTTTATAAAAAGCTATCAATTACTTAAATAAAACATGCATGGTTGTACATACAATTGGGGGACAGCATTGACTAAGTAATTGTAATATAAGTGCACATCTCGTTGTGCAATCTATAAAGTTTAAAGGTGTAGTTTAGTTTTGGTAGAGAGGGCGCTGCACATCACAATTTTTTTGTGAGGTAATGAAAAACTGAGTGTCGAATTTGAGAGAACATGCAATTTTAATGGCAGAATAAACTTTATTTGGTCAAAATCGACCCAGAAACGGCTGAAATATCAATAAATATATCTGATCTTATAATTATTTGAGGCCCAAATAATTAGATGATTTTAAATTTTTTTTAAATGCTTGCGCTTTTTCAAAAAATTTCAAAAGCGTTTTTTAAATAGTTGTTGATGATCTCTCTATTTAATCATTATTTCAATAAAACATCACATGCATAATTTTGTATGAAAAATGGTTGAAACCAATGCCTTTTTAGAAAGCGCCCTCTTGTGTTTTAATGGCTCTTTTTTAATGATAACAGGCTTTTATCTTACTTGTTTGTAATTTTGTATACCTTTCGAGCATGGTGGAGTTATAACTATTAGTTTATAATGTTACTGTCCAGGTTTGGTTACTAAAGTTCAGCCTTACCAAAAACTGTACTACCCCTTTAAACACATTAATTTCTCTGCGAATAACAGAACTTGAGATGTCTCGAAGCTTCATGAAATCTAACATATTCCTAGTTTATTTCACAAAGTAGTATATTGCCGTTATTTTGCCGATAGAAATAGAAAGTACACTCGTTTTACGAATAAGAAGCTATGCCTATTCAATCTACAATGCGCACCCATACCACTCTCATTCTCTTTGTCCATAAATGGACCTTTTCATTACGTATTATAGAGGAGCATGGGGGTAAGAGGGAATTGTGCCATTTCAAACACTCTACCGTGCGATCGCCCTATTCCGCCGGGCAGATTTTTTAAAGCCTTATTTCTCGCGATATTGATTTTCGAACTCCAAAATAACTGTACACATGGAAGAAGCAAACTATTGTCATTTGTTATTCAAGTCTATTATAGAATGACGTTGATTAATTAAAAATCTAAGCCCGATTTTGTTCCGAAAATCGAGCTGGCGATTTAACCTCAGTACTTTGTCAAAGTATCGCCAAGTCGCAGTCGGCTACGCTAGTCTATCAAAACAGGTCTAGAACGAACAAAATATCAAAATATATCATCGCAAATGTTGTTCAAATTGTACTCACGGTACTTGTTATGTGATATTTTCCGTCATGTACATCCACAAACACGCGATTGTTCCATAAAAAACGATTTTAGGAAGGCTTCCGAAGCAAGCAAAATATTTTGTGACGGAAATCAACACGAAGTTGCAACGCAGCCAAAACTAAGTCTCGGTTTAGATGGCCGTTTTATCAAATATATCCAATGTGTTAGCAAATCCTCCAGTCAACTTGAATATTGAAAACTTCTCCGTAATCTGATATGAACCATTCACTGAAAATTTGAATCAAATACTAATTTTAGCCATAAAACAAATTGAAAACCTCAACGAACGAGCGTCGCCCGAAATGTTGCACAAGTCCAAATGTAACCCCACTGGTACGTGCAGTAAAAGAATTATCACTCGGTTCACAACATGGCCACACAAGTGACGCCAATCAACTCCGTTTGTATTGAGTCGAATGAGGCCAGGACGCATCTATATTATTCAAATTGTTGGT
This sequence comes from Echinarachnius parma, assembly GCA_037951105.1. Lineage (NCBI taxonomy): Eukaryota > Metazoa > Echinodermata > Echinoidea > Clypeasteroida > Echinarachniidae > Echinarachnius > Echinarachnius parma. The sequence goes on from JBAMJV010012739.1 coordinate 7,566, forward strand.
CAAGATCGCGCGATTACTATGCGCGATAAAAAAATGATGAAAATAATCACCAATCAGCTTGGAGGATATCGCGTATATTAGCGCGTTAGTAGCGCCCTGACGCGTGTAATTGCGCAATAACAAAGGCCAGTGCGCGCAGGGGAATTTTTCTTTCTCTCTTTATGTGTTATAATGTATTACACATGTTATAGCTATAGCACTAGTACGCGACCGTATGCATTATGCATTCTGGGGCGCGCAACTACCGATATACTTATGGAGTTAAGCCAGTGCAGAAAGACCTATTAAGTAGTAAGTTTCGATTGTGTTTAGATGTATTTAAAAATATATTTAGATGATGTCATCTGTAGAACTAGACGTAGCAAATTCTACAGATTGACACGGTATAGTTGTCATTGCCATAGTCATAACTTATTTAGAACAATTTCATTTCGCCCGAAAGTTGTAATTTGTGCCTTTCCTTGATCAATTTTACGTGCAATGTCTATGGGCAGTGGGATTATGCAGCGACTTTTTTAACATTGCATTTTGTTTGGGTTTCAACCGCCGCCCTTTTTTCTCCGTACTAACACAGTCACCAGTCGGGCGAATAGTTGGTACTGAATAAGTAACTTTTAAACTTCCCATTTTCCAAGTGGCTTTAAAATCCGGACGGGTTATTACGCACGATAGCAAAGAATCGAAAGCTTGTTTTGCAGTTTCTGCCCCGTCGCCCCAAACGTAAAGTTCTCCTTGTTGTCCTGCGCAATGTAGACCATTTTCGGTAGCGCAGTGCGCAGTAGGATCGTCTTTACGATACGGACCAAACACACAGTTTGAAAGCTAATGTTCTCAAGTTTTATGTGTGCGATTCTCGTGTGTTCTTTGCGAGTATTTTTTGAGAAGGAGTAGTTTGAAGGACGCAAGGTTGAAAATTGTCATCGTAATCGCGGTGGCGATTTTATGCGGTCGCACGGTAGCAGTTATGATTATTTCTACCAGCAGTCCAAAACTATGGCAAGTCGTTCTTTTCTCTCTTTTTCAATCACCACCTTTCTTTACCCACAACCGTACGCAAAGGTGCCTCCTTTTAAACAATTTTCATAATTCCTTTCCCAGTCTTTGGCATGATTATTAGAATCCCTTTATAGAGTGCCAAAGTGTGACGTCGCAGCTATTCATTGCCATGGGTAACGGTTCTAAACAATGTCAGGCAAGCTATAAATTTCTGACCTAGCGGTTGCTAAGAAGACAATCTTACCGCTTAGCTAACTGCCAATGCCCAAATGAAAGGACAAGTTGTTTAGAACCATTGTTGTTGTTGTTTTGTGGCAATCAGCCAAATGTCAACAACAACAACAACAACATTCATATGCACTAACAAAAGAATGTGACGTCTCTTCTTTGGCACTCTATACAGAGAGTAACGACATAAAGAGTCCAAAATAGATCATAACAAGTGGAATCAACATCGTGGCAGGTGGTGATCTCGCAAATCTCTGTATGAGGGGGCGCCAGGGGGGTGATTAGCAAAGGGCCCCCATCGGTTGACGATTATTTACATCATTCCGTTCCCGGTCTTGGGCTTGTTACCCGATTTCAGGTCGTAGATGAGCAGACTGTGGACGGCAGCGGCGTGCTTCATCAGTTCCCATGGCGACACCTCGACATGCTTGCAGGTGGCACAGACCCATGCAGGCGGTTCTGTAGGTGAAGGATGATAACAATAAATAGTTAAAGTGATCCATTAACTTTGTCAAATTCAACCAAAATCACTTGGAGCTTTCACACTTCTCTCGTACCTTGTGTTGTTTGGCGTATTGTATCTGAAGAATGAAATGGGTTTTGATTTTCAGCGTTCTAGAACGCTTTTTTAAGTGTAGTCATTACTAGTCCAAAGTATCCAAAATTGGATACGATGATCATTCATAGAATCCGAACTTGGAAACTTTGCGCAAGCAAAGAGTGGGTAGTAAGTAGGTGATTGTTCTAAGGATAGAAAACCTGGCTCGGTTATTCAAGCATTATTTAGTCCTGTGATACGCCAACATAACTACCAGCCTAGTGATCTCATTAACTCAAACTCAAACAAAAAGTTAGAAACCAAAGTAAAATTTCTGAAAACCAATTCCTGTTTGCTGATTAACGGGAAGAAAAAAAATCAAATACCTTTTAAGAAAACAAAAACAACAATAATGGTAATATATAATAATAATAATAATAATAATAATAATAATAATAATAACAATAACAACAAAAATAGTAATAACAATAGCGGTAATAATAATAATAATAATAAAAATAATAATAATGAAATAATAATAGTAATAATAATAATACAAACTAGATGGATCTTCGACTGCACGCAGTCGAAAATGATGCCTCCGCCATTACGCAATTTATTTATATCAAGCCCAAATCAACATATACTGTACACTGAATTAATTCTGTACACTCAATTTTGATGGTACTCTGTCTTTTAGATCTTGACGTATCACAATTATGAGCTATCAGTGACCTTGACCTTTGCCCTCATGACCCCAAAATCTAATGACTACAATTTTTCCCTAAGATACATTCAGGTATCAATTTGGATTGAAATCTGATATTCAGTTCTTGAGATTTCCAATCTCAAGCTACTTTTACATATAATGAGCCCTGTGACCTTTGACCTCATGACCCCCAAAATCTAATCAGTTCATTGGCTCTCCAAGGAACATACATGTACCAAGTTTGTTCAGAATCTGTCAATCCCTTCTTGAGATAACGCGATCACAAGCTATTTTTGCATATATAATGAGCTCTGTGACCTTTGACCTTTGACCTCATGACCCCAAAATCTAATCAGATCATCGGCCTCCCAAGATACATACATGTACCAAGTTTGGTCAGAATCTGTCAATCCCTTCTTGAGATAACGCGATCACGAGCTATTTTTGCATATATATAATGAGCTCTGTGGCCTTTGACCTTTGACCTCATGACCCCAAAATCTAATCAGATCATTGGCCCCCCAAGATACATACATGTACCAAGTTTGGTCGCAATCCGTCAATTCCTTCTTGAGATAACGCGATCACGAGCTATTTTTGCATATATAATGAGCTCTGTGACCTTTGACCTTTGACCTCATGACCCCAAAATCTAATCAGATCATCGGCCCCCCAAGATACATACATGTACCAAGTTTGGTCAGAATCTGTCAATCCCTTCTTGAGATAACGCGATCACGAGCTATTTTTGCATATATAATGAGCTCTGTGACCTTTGACCTTTGACCTCATGACCCCAAAATCTAATCAGATCATTGGCCCCCCAAGATACATACATGTACCAAGTTTGGTCAGAATCCGTCAATCCGTTCTTGAGATAACGCGATCACGAGCTATTTTTGCATATATAATGAGCTCTGTGACCTTTGACCTTTGACCTCATGACCCCAAAATCTAATCAGATCATCGGCCCCCCAAGATACATACATGACCCAAGTTTGGTGAAAATCCGTCAATCGGTTCTTGAGATAACGCGATCACGAGAACGGGACGTACGTACGTACGTACGTACGGACGTACGTACGGACGGACGGACAACCCGAAAACATAATGCCTCCGGCTACTTCGTTGCGGAGGCATAAAAATGTATTAATAAAAACGTACTGTTTTTTTATTTAAATCACAATGGTTAGTTTTGAAGGTGTGTGTGTGTTACTTCAAACCATCCTGTACATACCATCCCCACTTCTCTCATCGAGGTATACACTGTCATCGAATCTTCGCCTCTTGTAATTTGCTATGGAATTATAACATGCAGATTGCAAAACTTGAGCATTTTGAGCTATAATGTTTAATTTTAATCATAACGTTAATCCTGATATAAAAAGCATTAATAATAATAATAATAATTATAATAATAATACAAATAATAATGATAATAATATTGATTACAAACAAATACAAAATAATGATAATACTTTTTAAAATAATTTGTAATGATAAAAATAATAGTAATATAATAATCACCATCATCATTATAATTTTCATTTGTCAACCCCAAATGTTTTCATGATTCAACTATCAAGACAAAACCGGCAAGACACAAGAGTTCAAAATAGTTCTAAATGATCATGGTAAATTAGGACAAGGTTAATTTATCCCTTTAAGTTACCCCCAAAAGAATAAATACTACAACTTTATCACATTCCCAACAGGTACAGAAAACCCCTCAATTTGTAGTGTGAGTCATTAAATGAGTGCGGGAATTTCTTTAATGTGACTGCTAAATTACATTGCAGCTATGCAAATGATCGCTGGCCCAGGGCCATTAGCAATAAGTGTTGGACCATCAAATTCCATATGCTTAATTCCACTGATCCAAATGGGCAACCAAATATAACAGAATTTTTAAATTTGTTGTTTTTGTTTGGGGCCACTAGATTCAGTTTTTGGGGCCACAAGAAATCTTGTTTTCACTAACCCAACTGGGGGGTGTTTCACTAACAGTAAAAATCGATTTCAGTATTGATTTTATGTGATAATCGTCCTATTGAACCGTTCTTAAAATCTATTTTAGTGTGTAGCAAAACACCCCCTGGGCCACAAGGCACACAAATTGATTGCTAGCATTGGCTGGGCTAGGCAGCGGTAGGATCTGTAACTTGAATCAATACTTGAACATGTGGCCCATTTGGTGCAAGTAAAATCAAGATTGCTCAAATTCTTGTGGCCCGAAACCATAATTTGGTGGTCCAAACATATCAAAGCTAGATGGATCTTCGACTGCAGTCAAAATGGATGCCTCTGCCATTGTGCGTTTTTTATGAGCACAGTGACCTTTGACCTAGTGACCCTTTAAATCTAATCAGTTCATTCTCTCAGATACAAACATACTTGCCAACATTTGAAAGTCAGAAAACTGAACACCCGAGCACGAGGGAGCGGAGCGACCGAGGGGGGGAGGGTGTGGGAGGGGGGTATCCCCCTCCTACGGTAGGGAGCTTTTGCATTTTTGGACTTACAATTGTGCAATCTGGTGCATACTAGGGCTGTAGTGAAACGGTTACACGACGGTTAACCGACCGGCATCGGCAAAAACGTTTTCATTTTCACGGTTTCGGTAAAAAAAAATAATAATAAATTTTAAAAATTAAAAAAAATGATTTTTATTTTTTTTAATTTGTTTTTCCCCCTCCCCATTCTATAGATTCGGTCAGAAAATGGCACGTTGAACCCTGCCAATGTATTGCTAAAGTAAAGGTATTTTACATGTAACAAAATGTTCAAATAAACAAATGGTAAGAGGATTAATGAATAGATTAAACCTGGTAAGAGCCAAATTTAGAAGAATCATTTGTGATGAGATATCTTAAAGGGATCTAGTAACTTTGTTGAGATGTGCAAAAACTGATGAATGGTTGATGCAATGGATACTGTTGTTATCTCATATGTCCTCAGGGTATTGTGTGAAAATTTCAGGTCAAATGGACAATGTATGGCCAAGTAATGAGCGAAAATGCAAAGTGATATTGGGTGATATTCACCAACTCACTGCATTCACTTTGTACAGGGATGAAAATCTCGCCCGGAGATTTTCTTATCTAAATACTTCAATCATACATATCTTTGTAATGAAAGGGAAATTTGAAAAACCGAAAGCTGTCCCATGATTTTATTGTTAATACGAATACAACAAGGTATAAAGGAACCGCTAGAATTACAATTTTATTTTGAGGATTTGGACAATGTTACTAAGTCCCTTTAAGGCTTTCATCTTGACAGCGGTTTGTAGACTAACATGGCACTGCCCTGCTGATTACTATTGAAAAACGGACAGATATCGGATAATACATGTATATCCGAGAAAAAAGAAAAAGAAAAAAAAAATCGGAACGTTCCGTTTTTTGTGGCTATAAAAACTTTAAAAACGGGACAAATCCGTTAAAAACGGAACGGTTGGCAAGTCTGTACAAAGTCTGGTGACAATACGTCAATTTGTTCTTGAGATATCGCGATAACGAGCTATTTTGCATATAATGAGCCCTGTGACCTTTGACCACCAAATCTAATCAGTTCATTGGCTCCTCAAGATACATGCATGAACCATGTTAGCTGACAATAAGTTGATCGGTTCTTGAGATATTGCGATAACGAGCTATTTTTGCATATAAGAGCCATGTGACCTTTGACCTCATGACCCCAAAATCTTATCAGTTCATTGGCTCATCAAGATACATGCATGTACCAAGTTTGGTTGAAATCCCTCAACCGGTTCTTGAGATATCGCAATAACGAGAACAGTGCGAACGGACAGACAACCCGAAAATATAGTGCCTCCGGCCATTTCGTTGCAGTCTGTGTTCCATGTATCATTGCCCATTCAGGCAAGTAAAATCTGGATTCATGAAATGTTGGTGGCTCAGAACTTATTTTTAGTGGCCCTGGGCCTGTAGGCCAGCAGGCCTGTGCTAATTTCAAGCTCTACTTACCATCTCCACTCCTCTCATCATTGAGGGCGCTGTCCTGAAATCTTCTCCTCTTGGCGGCCGAGGCCTGGGCAGGCAGCATGGCGGGGTCAAAGTACTCTCTACAAAACAAAACAAAGTAGTCAAACACTTCTATCAAGATCAACCATGGGAGATAGAAAAGGTGGTCTTTATAAGCTATGGTCTCTATAGACAGGTTCAATTATATATGTAAAATGCTTTCAAGTGAATCAATTACAGTGGTCTTTATATACAGGTGGTGAGTAGAGCAGGTTTGACCGTATTGTATTGTCTGCTAACCCACTCATTCTCTGGGAACCAACACAGGCTTTTTTTTACGGAAAGTTAAGAGTGAGGTTTAGAGGGTCCTGGTTATGGTTAGGTTTAGACATCTAGGTGAGTTTATGAATTAATGGGATCTAGTAACATTGCCCAGATCCACAAAACTTCATTAGAAATCTAGTGATTCTCTCATACCTTGTTGGTTTTTCAAATTTCCCTTTTGTTACAAAGATATTTACGATTGAAGTGTTCAAATATTTAACTATCCACTGGATAGTCATAACGGTGTACAAAATCAGTGCATTGAGTTACCAAATATCATTTTCGCTCATTACTTGGCCATATAATATCCATTTAATATGATATTTTCACACAATAGTCAGATAATATATCAGATCACAAAACTACCAATCATTCATCACTTTCTGCACCTGTGGCAAACAAAGTTACTAGATCCCTTTAAGAACAATGTGTGGCCTTCAAGGTATGTTCAATGGTCTCAAGAGAACATGTCATGGAACTGTCCCGAGAGGTTTACAAAAACACTTGGATACTCACAATGTGGCATACTCTCCAAACGCTCTCTTGAATCCTACCGGCCTATTCTCATCGGGCTCGCTGGCAACACGTAAATCTGCAAACAAACATAATCAAAACATACATAAGTTGAAATGTTTCCTGCTGAATTAAGTGAAAACCTTTGTGAGAAACTAGTGTATTCAATTTTCTGGGGCCATCAAAAGCGAGTATCAAGGCAAAAATATTATCTTTGCAAAATTGCACATGCCGGATTCTAAAACAAAATATATGGTCCCTTTTTTTATTGCTTCTTTATTCAGGGACCAACCAATTCTGGCTTTGGGATACCAACATTTCTTTTAGTCTTGATTTGACCAAGTCCCAACCAGGGCAAGCTTTTCTTTCTTGGGCCAAAATAAAGCATCAGATAGACTCCCACCATAGAGATGTGTGTTGTAGATCTATCCAAATTTGTTGATGGCCAATACAGAGTTTCTAGTGGTCAAATCCAATTTTTTGTGGCCATTGGCGCTCACGCCACTGCTAAGGATGAGCCCTGCCAACCAAGCCATTGCGATAAAAACAGAAGGTTACTAAAAAGGTACATACTCCCATAATCTGAACCCAATGGCAATAGTATATCAACTCACCTAGATGTTGTGGGTTGTGCATGCCGAGCCTCCGCCCATGCTCAGACTCGACGGCAGCTCGCGCCTCAAGCTCCGATGTGAACTGAATGAAACCGTATCCCTTGTGCAGCGACAGGCCCAAGACCGTGCCATACTCGCGGAAGATCTCGTACAGCTGCTGCCGGTCCGCGTGCAGCGGATTGAGGTTGCCGATGAAGACGCGCGAAGCCTTGGCCGCGGCGTCCTGGCTGTTGGTTGCCGTGCCGATGGACAGGTGGCTGGCCGGGTTGTTGTGGGGCACCTGCACGCCCCCTCCGCCTCCCATGAAGTTGTTCTGTCGTGGACCACCGAACGGTGCTCTATTCATGGTCTGGCAATGTGTTGGGGCAGGTGTGGGAGCTACATGGGTGAAAATATAAAAGCATTATATCAAGCCTCTACACTTTTTTCTCTCTATTGGCCCATTCAGGCAAGTAGAATCATATTACATTTTACTTGCCCGAACAGAAAATTTACTTCCCTGCTTACTTCTAAATGAGATTAACACGTCATTGGGGATTACACTTTTTTCTTGTAGTTTAACACAAATGTTTGTTGCCTCATCTGGCACCAAACTAGACCACTTATAAAATTGTACTTGCTCGACATCATTGTTTACTTGAGTAAATTGATTGTATTTGTAAATTGTTGTGGAAAAGTTTTATGTAGCAGGGTTAGGGTTTTAGGGTAATATTATACAATGTTTGGGTTGCGTTTGCTTTTAGGAGCTCAGCAGAAGAGAAATTGAGATTTACTTTTAGGTCTGGTGATGTTTGGGCTACAACCAAGCTTTTATAATTCTAAGCTATGCTCAAGGGCATTATTTAATACAAGCAAAGTTTGCGTTGATTAATTTCATGATCTGTATGTCAGGCAAAAATTTGTTCCATCAATTCATCAGTAATTAATCTTCACTTCATGACAAGTACAACAATATTTCGTGATTCAATTTGTACATTGAATAATACACCAAGCAAGTGGAGCTCAATATAATCCTTACAAATCTTTAAAAGATGAATGAAGTCATGAAGGCTTTTCAAATAATGAGTATAAAGGTAGATGTAAATGTAGAACCATTTGAGTATTTGACATCGCTAAGTTGGGAGGAAAAATGAGCTGAAATTTAAAGACACGCACAAAATATCACACAATTTTAAATTCAGCACGAAGATTTAAACTTAGTGATCAACTCTGAAATGATAGAAAAACCTTTCAGTATGCCTAATTTGAAATAAATAAGTTTAATTTTGGGACAAATATTTAATAAAACAATAAAGGAATAACACAATAAGCCATACTTACCAAAAGAAAAAGTGGCAACTACAAGAGGCCTTGAAAATAAATAATCTGGAATAAAATAATAAACAATAAAAAATAATAAATAAAAAATTATAATAAATAAATAGTGCATTCTCCAAGTCTTGAAAATTATTTCCTTTCAAAATTAGCATTTTCCACAAACTGGAAACCGAAAGGCTTCATTCATGGT
>JBAMJV010012740.1:0-14782 GCA_037951105.1 Echinarachnius parma
GAGTTTGTGAAAAGCTATAGTTACTCTATAACTTGGTGAATATTGAGAATATTCTATTGTTTAAGTTTATTATGTTAGTAATAATTATATATTGAATAATTATTAACATCTGACGTATGAAGTAAGTATAGAGAAACACAAGTTTCGAATAAGTAAGTTATAAGTTATACTGTTGCATGAAGAGATATAGCATGATTTGCTAACAGCTTGTGAGCAGTGAAGATTAACTTTGAGAGTTTGATGTGAACGGGACTTAATAATACTTATACTGTGTGTTATCCGAAACTTATGATTGTGTGTGTGGAACAAGCCAAACCATTTGTACATAGTTCGTGTAGATTAGACTTGTATATAAGCTGTTGTAATCTATGGTATGAAATGGGTTTAGTAACTCCAGTCGCTCAAAGAAGAGGAGATTGGATTAAAAAGAGAGATATTTAGGGCTTTATATACAAAGGTACCTGTGGTTTGTCTTCCTCACTTATTAAGGAAATGCCCAGAGTGTAGTCTTTGAGATCAGACCCATGTAGTATATTCTTTTGTATTATATTTAGACTAAATGTACACAATGCTAGTTTAGCTTAGGATAGTAATTCAAAGTGCCTGGAATATAGAATAATTATGTAAGTTGGTAGTTGTGCTTGTGGAGGATGATTTATTTACCTTCTTGGAAGAAACTACCTCTAAAAGAGAAAGTTTATATGAATTCTTGGTATAAGAAAGCTTTTGATAGTTTAATGTTGGTCTCTCATTATTATTCCTCAATTTACTAGGGAACAGGAATTCTTTGTTCAAGTCTTGTCAATTTATATAGCTGTTATAAATTCAAGTAGCCATTTTGATGTTTGGATTAAAGTGCTACGGTTTAGTGATTTAATATATTATACTGAAGTGTTAACATTACTTTATAAAGTTAATATCCGGTTCTAGTTAATAATATAATATTAAATATATTATCTGGCACTTGATTATCATATAGAGTTTTTGATAATTATTATTGCGTTAGATTAGTTAATCATGTTAAATTAATAATAATCTAACTATAACTATTATAATACTGAGTCTTTTAAAACACGTATGTTTATGAATGGATCTATAAGTTGAAGTAGTACTGATTTAGTAAGCGCCAAGCGGTTTAAATGAATATGTTAGACGTTAATATAAACATGATGCATGTTATGGAAATTAGACAAGAGTGTATAGTTGTAAATAACGTATCTTGTATCTTGTTAATGTATATAGCACATTCATTGTTAGTATTTAGTCATTTTAGAAAGAAACACACTTAAGGATGAAATGATTAAGAAGTGTGATGTACAAGATGTGTGATATTAATGGTGATGGTTATATATCAGTTATGATAACTATATGGAACCATAATTTTGAGAGTGTTTACTCATACGATATTGTTATTGTATTATGATTTCTATTATTGATTGACATTTATTATTGAGATAATAAATGTGCCATTCTGAATCCTGATTGCGCACGAAGAACACCTATACTGAACTGTTTCTCTCCGTATCATTATTTCCAGATTCTCTTGTTTTAACAAGCAACCATCCCTACACACCATAGGGGTGTAACACTTATGTGTGTGTTTTATATTTATATTTATAATGTTGTTATTGACAAGTAAGTCCCGTGCCTTTTGGTTCTAGGCCACACGTCTGATATTAGTAGGCTACACACTGTAATACATGCTACAAAAGGATCGAGGGCTATGGCTAATCTTCTGGTAGGCATGTGCCCTCCTGTAGCTAGGACCGAGGAACTAGGCCAGGGTTCGAACCCACTGCCTGCACGCCAGCCAGTAGTATGGACCAGCACGCCAGTCAAATGATAGAATAAGGGATCAGCAACATTTCAGATTCAAATGCTTCCTCGCTGTTCCTTTTTCATTTTCACTGTAATTGATTTCTCAGCTGTTACTGAAATGAAATATCATATTATCAATTTAATTGAATCATACTATATGGACCTCAGTGCCTGCTTTGTTTTTTACCTGCAAATAATGAAATTAGTCATGTTTACAATGCAAATTAATGTGTTATTATGGTGTACTAAACTTAGAAATTGAGGCCGATTAAAAATGTTTAAATGAAGTGTACTTTTCCAAAAAGCAATATTATTAGATTCAGCTGGTAATTAAACATCAGTACTATTGTCTTACTGAAATTAATTACTGTTCTGTATAATAACTATTTCTCTACAATAATGACCTGCTTGTGAATAAAATATTAAAACAGTATACTTTATTTAATGTTGCATTAGAAGACTTCTTTATTATTATTTGTGCTATTGTTTTGTTTATGCATCTCGTCCTGTGTGTAACCTTAGTGTGAGTGTGTTGTGTCTGTGTGTGTATGTGTCGTGGTGTGTTTATTTGTATGCAATTCGTTTTGATGTAAATTGTTATGACTGTATGTAATTACTTTCATGTAATGGAACATTAATTTGTGCGATGCTTATGTTATACGGAATTGTTATTGACGTTTTCTCTTTTGTGAATGTGGAGGTCGAATAAAACATGAGGAAAACAGTGCGTATGTGTGTGTGCGTGGGTATGTAAACGCCTCCAATCCCGGGGGGGGGGGGGGGGGGCACTCATGTATAATGTAAGACGGGTATGTGGCGCTCACGAGACCCCCCGTTTTTTGCCGCTCCATAGACCCCCGGAATGACTTGGCTAGGTAGTTAAAGCGCCAAGTCCATATTCTTCTTCTAGTCAGCTCCTTGGACCACCATTTGAGGGTTTCCGTAGGTCTTTGGTAGCTCCAAGCAGGGGCCGCGGAACCGGGGGCTGAGGGGCTGCAGCCCCCCCCCCCCCCCCCCACACTTTTTGGGGCTTAAAACAAAGAAATACATAAGCATTAAATAACAATTTTATTAAACAATTAAAATGTGGTCATCCCCCCACTTGGTATCAATTATAAGTTTCAAATTAGAAATATATTAAGTCAAATGCCTGTCGTAAACCAGGGTGACTTTGGCCTCCCGGGTCACTTTTGCCACTTTTTGAGATGAATGTATTTTCACCAAGCCTCACTTTTTAGAACAAATTTGTTATTGTTTCAAATATTTTCTTGCAGGGTAATGCATAGGCGCCGGAATTGGGGGGGGGGGGGGGGGTATGGGGCGGCCCCCCCCCCCCCCCCCCAATCCAAAAAGCCCCCCTCCCCCCGAAGAAAAGAAAAATAAATAAATAAAATGTATAAGCTAAGACTTATTAATTCTAACGTTCAAAAACTAATTTATACATCAATTTTAAGTAATTTCGCTGCGCGCTTCGCGCGCGAACAGATTATCTCAGTATTTTGTAACTTGCGTATGGTCTGGGGTGAGTATACTTTTTCTGTACTGGGCCACGTAGTTCCCGTGTAGGCTGGTATTGCTCTGGCTGCTTGTGTGACGTGCACAAAATTGCACAATTTCAAGTATATCATAATGCAAAATTTTCCCCGTGGGAGGGGGATACCCCTCCCAAACCCTCCCCCCTCTGGCTCAGCCCAGCCATTATTGACTGTAGGCTATGTTGTTGGATCATACATAATGTGGCATATTTATTAGTGTGTCAATTATTTGTTTTCTTCGTGAAAATATATTAAAAATTTCTGGTCGATCAAATCATAACACGCTTTCCCAGATAATCAGTTTAATCTTAAGCCCGAATTTCCTATTTAGGTATGCACCAGATTGCACCATTTCAAGTATATAAATGCAAAATCTTCCCCGTGGGAGGGGGATACCCCCTCCCTAACCCTCCACCTCTGGCTCTGCCCCAGCCCTCGGTCGCTTCGCTCCCTCGGGACTCATTCTTGGCTGTAGGCTATGTTGTTGGATCATACATAATGTGGCATATTAGTATGTCATTGGTCAATTATTTGTTTTCTTCGTGAAAATATATTTTAAATTTCTGGTCGATCAAATCATAACACGCTTTCCCAGATACAGTTAATCTTAAAGGAACTACAGCGTCTAGATGGCCTAATTTTCACAATTCGACTCTCTGTATGTAATTTTTCTTGAAGAAAAAGAATTTGTCAGTCATTTCAGATGAAATCAATCAATTTTGGGGTATTTAGTAAATATCTAATTGTCCTGGGAACGCCCCTTTTATATCGCCAAAATGTGACGTCATCTAAAGAACGGACTAATCTAAATTCTGTAGATGACGCGTCATGGCGTAAGCCAATGAATAATGTCGATCACGTGTCAATCACGCTGCCGATTCTGGACCCTAAATGTGGGTGGGGCGTAAACCGGCTGTAAATGAGATTTGGCATCAGAAAGTTAGTCTTAAATTACTACTGTGTTTATTTTCATGGATTCTTTTTCGGCAGACCTATTTTACAAGTCATAAACTATGAAATAAGTACCAAAGTACGTTAATTGTATTCTTTAGGTCCTTTAAGCCCAAATTTCCTATCTAGGTATGCACCAGATTGCACAATTTCAAATCCAAAAATGCAAAAGCTCCCTACCGTGGGAGGGGGGACAGCCCCCTCCCACACCCTCCCCCCGCTCAGTCACTTCGCTCCCTCACAATATCTCACTCTCACCTCTGGCAACCCTGTGAGTGTGGTTGGGCATGAGCCCCTACACAAAAAAATCGTGAGCCCCCTTAGGTCTTTGCCCCCCCCCCCCCCCCCCCAATCCAAAACTGCTTCCGGCGCGCCTGGGGTAATGTATAGAATCAGAAATTAGTTATAAAGAGTGCGACTTGACGAAGAAGAAAAAATTCTTCTCAAAAAGTGACCACAGTCACCCTGGTTTAAAGGTTGTGTAATACATTATCATCCACCAAAACCAGGAGGGAAAACAAATCTTGTCACTTTTGGGGCTGAACGAAAGCTCTTAACGGACACATTCTATAGTTACCAATACCATGTATCTATCTATATATCTATCTAACTAGCCAAGCCCTTAATTAACCATAATAATTAGGCCGGGAGGGCATCTTGGCCCCCCACCCCCCCCCCCCCCCCCCCTCCCCTCCGCGATTTGTTTGTATTGCTCCGGAACGCGTAAAGATGACGACTCGCTGCTTGGTGACTTTTTTCTTTTGGGTTTTGCGCATCTTTTAAAACACTTTTTTTTTTAATCACTCCTGACCTCACGTCTTTGCATGTCAGCCCGAAAATCGCTCAATTTCGTGATTTGTGTACAAAACATATGGAAATATAAGTTTTCGTAAAAAATAGATATATCATTGGTTATTTGGTCTTGTTTACATTTTAGGTGTTTGTTTTGGTGTTCAAAATAGTTGAATTATAGTTAGAAATAAAATTAACAACAAAAAACAATAACATACATAAGTTTTAAAAAAACAAAGAAGTACATAAGAAATTATAAAAACAATAGAAAACATAAGGAAGAACCTGGCTCTTCCTAATTGTTTTGTTGTATTATTATTCCAAATGGTCTAAAGAATATGATGTAGTGAAAACCAATGTATAATTATATATAGTATAGGCTACATGATTAATGGGTAAAAATCTTAATTTTATTACCTTATTTGCATAAATTTGCAAATTAATGAATTAAAAAATAAAATTTCCATTGTATTATATACACTGCGTACAAATTTTCATGGCGATTGTCCGCTTCACGGCCTAGATCTTAAAGGGCAATGAAACCCAAGCAAAATGTTGCTTTCATAGTCTTGAAGAGATTAAGAAGAATAATCTCTGAAAGTTAGAGCATAATCGGATAAGAAACAAGAAAACTATGGCTCTTTGAAGATGTCCATTTATTCCTATGGGGAACTCAAATTGGCAACGCACTCTGAAAAGTGTGTGGACAACTCCCCATATGTTTTATACACAAATGTTCCTATTTTTACAGTTTTCTTCATAGTCACATTTTTCCATTCCCCGAACTCATGATATGTTATGTATAAAAGAATTCTACAAAACATAATTATGTTGAACTCGAACGAAGGGTGAACATACATTTTGAGAAAATTATACAAAACTGAAATTTGTTGTACAAATTGTACGGGGAGTTGTCCACAACTTTGCCAGAGTATGCTGCCAATTTGAGTCACTTGGAGAAATACATGGCTCTTTTCAAAGAGCAATAGTTTTCTTATTTCTTGACCGATTGTGCTCAAATTTTCACAGACTATTCAGTATATTTAGTGTCTCATAGTTCAAACAACAATTTGTCTGGATTTCATTGGCTTTAAGGGGGCCATAATGACCCCCCCCCCCCGCCCCCCCCCCCCCCCCAGCCATCTCAGCCTACCTTCTCCATCCATTAGCATGATCATCTTTTTAAATTTTCCACTGTTGAATGCTATTAAAATAACCTCAAAGGCCCCTAAACCTAAAAATATATAGCGCCATTTCGATACACAATACTTTGAAACCAAAACAACAACAATCTCAATTCTCATTCCGTGATTGCGTAACTTTCCACTCTGAATCTGCACTGCAAACTGCAAGAAAAATGGGGACCTGCCGAAAACTGACAAAAACGCTGATCAAAGAGTTCATTGACTCTTTCGACACGATTCTCCTGGATTGTGATGGCAAGTTGATAACTTTATATTATTCTGTAACTCGGTATGTTATGTGTAAAAATGGTCACAATGTTCCAGTTCTATTGGGTCAGTCCCACATGTGTGATTTGGTGTTAGTGAGTGTACAGTGTATTGTTAAAATGTAGAATTGTGTGTGGGTGTCAATTGTGAAGAAAGATTGTAGAATGCGTGTTCACTGATCACACAACGTAACACAATTTTTATTTAGCTACGAGGAAGCAAGGTTGCAGACAATAAAACACAACTTAAGGGAAATTGATTTTAGTGCTGTAACTGACCTTGATGATCGGATCGTTTGATCGGATCGGCAAAATTGTATCGATCTTCGAAATCGGATCGATGATCGGGATCGGATGATCGGCTATAAAAAAAAATTTAAAAAAAAAAAAAAAAAAAATCGTGTTTTTTTTCTTTGGAAAATGATCCCCAAAAAACACAATTTGGGAATATAAATGAATACCAAAGCAACATATATCCATATTAATAAGCCCAAGGTAATCTTGTACGGGTATGCTTTCATTTCAAACTGATTACCTCTTCTTTTACAAAATTACTCACGCCGATTTTGAGCTTAGTCCCATGTGATTAATTTGGCGTAACCTTTCAGAAACACATGGGACTAAGCTCAAAATCGGCGCGAATAATTTTGTAAAAGGAGAGGTAATCAGTTTTAAATGAAAGCATACCCATACAAGATTACCTTGGGCTTATTAATATGGATTATGTTGCTTTGGTATTCATTTATATTCCCAAAATATGTTTTTTGGGATCATTTTCCAAAGAAAAAAAAAAGGATTTTTTTTTTTTTTTTTTTTTTTTTTTTTGCCGATCCGATCTTCCGATTTTTTCTGCATGATCGGAAATCGGCAAAAACGGTCCGATCATGTATGATCGGATCGTGATCGGCATGCCGATCCGATGATCGGTTACAGCACTAATTGATTTCCCCTTTTCGCAAGTTTAATGATAAATTATACAACATGATGTGTGGTTGCATGCATGCATAATAATTAATCATGCACGGAATAAGAATGACATGAATGAATAAACTTATAAAGTATTGCATGTAGTAACACTGGCCAATCATAATGAGATAATCAAATGTGATGCACTTTGCAGTGCATCACACTGCAGTCATGGCAGTCCGATTGGTGTAACTGTAAGTTTTTTATCAAAATGAACTACAAAGTCAAAAGATCTACAATTGTACAAAAGCGAGAATCAAGGTCCTAAAAATTGAAATTAAAAAATATACAATTTTGGATCATAAAGACTGACTTTCAAGCGGTTTTCTGGATAGCCAGGAGGAATACAGAACAGGAAAATACACATATTTTATGAGCAATAAGCAGATAAATCATTTGATATAAGTTTTGAGGCACATGTTCAGTGCATTCTCGGCAATTCTAATTTCCGAAGTCAAAGTTTTGCTGGCCAGGTTCTCCCCCGGCCAGGTTCTCTGGCCTCTACGGTATACAAGTACAATGTTTGTATGCATTTAGATGTCCATTGTTTTAATAGGCTGAAAACATAACATGTTGTGTTTTTATGGTATATGACATAAAAAGTAATCTGAATCTGAATGTTGATGATATTTTTAAAAATACATCTTTAATATCTAGTCTGTTGTCATGTTTCATTTCCAATCAATTAGGTGTGCTCTGGTTTGGAAGTCATGTCACTCCAGGGGCCATAGAAACAATCAACAAACTTAGGACAATGGTGAGTCTAAAATTGGCGTTTTCTACCAAAGCGTACCGGCATTCTCTTCGAAGACTTGCCAACGACTTGTCAAAAAAAAATATAAATATGCACTATACAATTTGCATAGAGCATGGGTTCTTTTAGTCATGCATACCATGTCGTGGGCACGTCTTCAAAGGTAGGGCCAGCGTACCCATGACTTAGCATGAATGACGAAAAGAACTGATGCTCTTTGCAATTTGTATATAATAGAGCATCAGTTCTTTTAGTTATAATTGCATGCCAATGTGTTGGTATGCTTTGGTAGAGAATCCCTTAAAAATACATAAAACTCAAATTCCCTTTCTTGGATGGTCTTTCCAAGAAAGTAAATGTTCAAGGGACCTCCACTCACACTAGCATAATGCAGGACAGGGCTCGACACTCGCACTGGCCCGCTGGCCCGGGGCCAGTGAAATTTCACTTCGGGCCAGCAAAAATACATAAAAGTCATATTTTGGTGACCCGATCGGGACAACAGATTTTCAACCCGACATTGAAAAAATTAGAAAAATCTTGTTTTCCTCCATATCATGCTTCATCTATAAGGTTTGACCAGGAAAGAGTGATATTTTGAATAGTAAAAATACATTTTTCGGGCCAGTACATTTTTCTTTTGGGCCACCAGAAAAGGGGAAGAAATTATTTCACTGGCCCGACTGGGCCACTGACAAATATGTTGTGGAGCCCTGCATAATGATTAGCGGTCTTTATGACTATGAGCCATCTTTTTGTATATTCATGGCGACAGTACTAGCATCAACTTGTCTGTTTATTACATTTACCTCCATAGCGGCTAAGCATTTCTCAGCAGTTTTTTTCTTATTTTTGTTAAGTATGCAAAACATTATTTTAAAGATGAAGAAAGAAACAGCATTCCTGGATCAACATGCAGGCACAATATTTTCAGACAAATCTTGGAATTGGGCTGTAATCAGCAATTATTTCTTAATTTAGACATCCTGGACATGGGTAGAATCAATTTTGTTTCATTGGGGAGGGTCTTTATGACTATGAGGGGGAAAAGGAGAAAATGATATCTATTTCAAAGTTTGTAAACATGTTTTTAAAAATATTGTTACATCTCTGAAGAGGCTAGTGATACAATGATATGAATTGTTACAAATTTTAAAACAATTCTAAATATTGTCGGCTGTTGTCTACACTCTACAGTGTTGCAATCTGACTTGATATTCCTGACATAACACAGGCTGTAGTCTACAGCCTGTGTTATGTAGAAGACAGCCAAACATTTTTGAGGTAAATACAAAAGTTTAAAATGCGTCTTTTTATGAAATACCAGACCTGCCAATGCAGATTAACTTAGATATTGTACAAATCTTCTTCTTTTGTTCACAGGGCAAGCAGCTACTGTTTGTGACCAACAACAGCACACGCTCCAGAGCGCAGTACCATGAGAAGTTTGCAAAATTAGGATTCAATGTTTCAAAGGTATGATTATTATTTGTGGTAATTTCTCCATGTCTAAATGTATTGTAAATGGTGGCAATTATAAAGATGATGATGAAGACGATGATGGAACTGATGATGGTGATGATGATGATAGATGATTTTTGTATGTATACTGGATAAAATGAAAATTATCAAAATAGGAATGAATTTTTTGGCACAGCTTACATATCAGCCCTCTGACTGAATTATTCATATTCCATGAATTTATTTTAATCACATATTAATTATGCAATTTTCTAGTAATTTAATTTATTTTCTCCCGCTAAATATAATGTTCACTAACAAGTTCAATTTTAAAGATGACATTTTCAGCACAGCATACAGGTGGAACTGTTATCTGTATTAATAAAAGATCAATATTGTAATAATATCAATTTATTTGAGTAAAATATTGTGCAAGAATCTGAAAAGTTTAGTTTAAATTCGCTCTCTTTCCTATAATGATGTTCGCTTGTTTATTTTTCAGGATGAGATTTTCGGCACAGCGTACATAGCAGCCCTCTATCTGAAGTACAAACTCAACTTCAGTGGGAAGGTATACCTGATGGGTGCTAAGGGAATGGAGGAGGAGCTAGCCCTACATGGAATCCAATACACTGGGACTGGGGTGAGTCATATGAGACATTTATCAGTGCTTAAAATAGCTGGGGGGGGGGGGATGTAGTAGCCCAGTCAGAGAAGTAAATTCAATATTTCTCACAATTCAGTTGTCCATTTAGGCAGTAAAATGTGAAATAATTATATTTTACTGGCACAAAACTCATTATTAGCTGCCCCATGCCAAAGGTCTTGTGCTGATTTAGTAGTAATTACATTGAAGTTGATGGAATTTGAAGAAAAAAGTCTCTAATATGAATATTCATTGCATTTGGTATATAATTTATTGATCGCCTATATTGTATTAAATGTATACTTTTAGTTTGTTTTTATTATGTAAAAGTTATTGAACTAAAATCATGTATTTTATAAAGGTAACATTTATTTCAGAATCACTTTCCTTTGAGTAGTTATTGTGTGTTTTCTTTTTTCATTATCATAAGGGCCATTCTTGGTCACGTGTGTGACCCAAAATAGGAAAAATTCTGAAATAGGATGCTTATATTTTAGTAAGTATAGGAGGTATGGTGATGTGAACTTCATATATGACTTGCATATGTTGAAGTCTTTCATGTGTAACACAAAAGATTTTATTAGGTTTATGTTGCCAAAGGACAGAGGTCAAATGGCATCGGTCACGTGTGTGACTTCGCACAGGAGCACTTTTGAAGAAAAAAAATTTAACTCAATTTCATTTTGGAAATCCTGTGTAATATGAAAAGCTAAAATGTTTATATTAGTATCAGACAACTGATATATATCTATAAGTAAGAAAATGGTGAAAGATTAAAATTATCTTGCACGGTTGTTTTTTAATGCACGTTATTATGTGGGGATGTCTGGGGTGGTCACGTGTGTGACATGTACAATGTGAATGGAAATAGAAATTTTACAAATATTAGGTTTAGATAGTAAAATGAAGTTCAATTGTCACAAAATTGGTATCATCATGTACAGGAGAATAAACGGAATGGGCTAGCTTGATTATTTCCTGAGTTATGATTTTTATTTGAATATTGAAATATGAAAATTTATGAATTTTTCTAAGAAATTTTCTAAATTAAAAAAAATATATATATTTCATGAAACCTTGGACACTGATCTTTCCAATAATGAAATAAAACTACTGAAAAAACAAACTTCATTTTTTCCAAAAAAGTTTCACTTTTCAAAGAATGGCCCATAATTGGATGTTCTGATAAAATTATGCTGTTTCATTAAAAATGTATGAAAATGTTTATTGATGAGCTGTACTATAGCGTGTCCATCAAAATACATGTACATTTGTACCTCTCATCATTTGTATCAACCCAATAGAAATAGTTGAATAAATTGGTATTATTTTTGCTTTTCAATGCTCTTTTATGTATCTAGCAGGACCCTATACAGACTGAAGTCCTAGGCATTTGTACCTCTCATCATTTGTATCATAATTGAATAGATTTGTATAATTTTTTCCTTTCAATGCTCTTTTATTGATCCTACCAGCCGGACCCTATACAGACTGAAGTCCTAGACCACTTTGCTGACGTGGAACTAGATCCGGATGTGAGTGTATAAAGAAAGCAGTCATATTAGACAAATTATTAAAATATAAAGTTCCCCCCAAAAAAATTGTAAAATGATTTAGAAAAAATGTAATGTATCCATCCATTATAAAAAAAAATACACCTTCCATTCCCCCAACACCTCCACCCCCCCCCCCCCCTTCCCCATTAAAAAGGGAATAAGAAGTTTAACAAAAGAATAGATGTTCATGACATTTAGTTCATGTAAAGTAGTGCTGTAGTGTTTAGGTTAAACATTTGCAACCAACCATCTAGATCAAAACCATTTCTAATTTTTATGCCTCCGCCAACGAAGTGGCCGGAGGCATTATGTTTTTGGGTTGTCCGTCCGTCCGTCCGTACGTACGTCCGTCCGTCCCGTTTTCGTTCTCGCGATATCTCAAGAACCAGTTGACGGATCAATTTCAAACTTGGTATGAGTGTACATATCGGGGTGACAATGATCTGATTAGATTTTAGGGGTCATGAGGTCAAAGGTCAAGGTCACAGGACTCAATATATATGCAAAAATGCCTCTTTCTCGCGATATCTCAAGAACTGTTTGACGGATCAAATTCAAACTTGGTATTAGTGTAGATATTGGGGTGGCAATGATCTGATTAGATTTTGGGGTTCATGAGGTCAAAGGTCACGGTCACAGGACTCAATGTATGTGCAAAAATGCCTCGTTCTTGCGATATCTCAAGAACCGGTTGACGGATCAATTTCAAACTTGGTATGAGTGTACATATCGGGGTGCAACTGTTCTGATTAGATTTGGGGGGTCATGAGGTCAAAGGTCAAGGTCACATGACTCAATATGTATGCGAAAATGGCTTGTAATGGCAAAATTTCAAGAACTGAATGTCAGATTTCAATCAAACTCGGTACCTGAATGTATCATAAAGAGTCAACCTAGCCATAAAATGTTGGGGTCATGAGGTTGAGGTCAAGGTCACGGGACTCATTATACATTAAAAAAAGCTTGTAATGCCAAAATCTCAAGAACTAAATGTCAGATTTCAATCAAACTTGGTACCTGAATGTTTTTTAGGGAGCCATCAAAGATTAGGGTCATATGGTCAAGGTCACAGGACTCAAAATATATGAAAAATATTTGTAAACATTAAATCAGTGCATGTTAATATGGGCTTGATATTAAAATCGCGTGATGGCGGAGGCATAATTTTCGATTGCGCGCAATCGAAGATCCATCTAGTTAGCTTTCATTTAACACATTCAGTTCACATCAGATAAGAGATATTATCAGTATTCCTGTAATTACAACAATGACCTTGGTTACATCTGGATTATGTTCACTAAAATAGTTATTAACCTGAGTGGGCTATGTACAAAGTCTCTGGGGATTTTTAGAATTCCAAAGTGAATGGGTTAAATTGCTTGCAATGAAAAGTACTGGCAGTACCAATATATAAAATAATAAGGGTGTGCCAAATATACTTAATAAATGTCAACAGTAGCCCTCATTTTTTACAAGACAAGTTACTGTGTTTAGAAATATGAAAATAAATACTACATTACTATAATAAATAGTCATATTTATACATGTCAGTTGATTTCACTTTTTGTTTAAATCAATATATGCTTAAATACAAATGATGTTTTCATGATTCAGTATTGACAATGAAATGTTAATGTTGCATGTGTAATAGGTGAAAGGTGTAGTGGTAGCCTTCGATCAAGACATTAGCTATTTGAAGTTGCTCAAGGCAGCGTCGTACCTCAAACAACCCGGATCGGTCTTCATTGTGTGAATGGAACAACTCTGATATATTTTTGATGGTTTTGATACAATGTTTGCATCGTATATAAATAGGTGAAAGGTGTATTGGTAGCCTTCGATCAAGACATTAGCTATTTGAAGCTGCTCAAGGCAGCGTCATACCTTAAACGACCTGGATCAGTGTTCATCTGTACGGACGGGGACGAGACGATTCCGGAATCGAAAGGCACCGATATTGTCCTTCCAGGTTTGAGAAAGAAACAGAATTCTTGCTATTGAAAATGTCACATCCTGGAACTTAAAAGTGATCCATTAACATCATAATATTCAATAAGATACTGTCTCTTTGTGTCAGTCTGCCATAATACGTCGACTTCATCAATGAACACGGTCTATATTCAAAACGAATGAGAATTAATTCTCTTGATTAAGATTACAATATATAACATAATCCTCTAAATATATTTCTAAAAGTGATATTTGAGACTGCAATCATATACCAATATCATTGTAAGATTTGTATGCCTCCGCCAACGAAGTGGCCAGAGGCATTATGTTTTCGGGTTGTCCGTCCGTCCGTCCGTACGTACGTCCCGTTTTCGTTCTCGCGATATCTCAAGAACCGGTTGACGGATCAATTTCAAACTTGGTATGAGTGTACATATTGGGGTGACAATGAGCTGATTAGATTTAAGGGTTCATGAGGTCAAAAGTCAAGGTCACAGGACTCGATATATATATGCAAAAATGCCTTGTTCTTGCGATATCTCAAGAACCGGTTGACGTATCAATTTCAAACTTGGTATGTGTGTACATTTTGGGATGGCAATGATCTGATTAGATTTTGGGGTTCATGAGATTAAAGGTCAAGGTCACAGGACTCAATATATGTGCAAAAATTGCCTCGTTCTCGCGATATCTCAAGAACCGGTTAACGGATCAATTTCAAACTTGGTAAGAGTGTACATATCGGGGTAGCAATGATCTGATTAGATTTAAGGGTCATGAGGTCAAAGGTCAAGGTCATAGGACTCAATATATATGCGAAAATGGCTTGTAATGGCAAAATTTCAAGAACTGAATGTCGGCTTTCAATCAAATTTGGTACCTGAATGTTTTTTAGGGAGCCAA
>JBAMJV010012741.1:0-84057 GCA_037951105.1 Echinarachnius parma
GTAAAGGAAGACAGTGATAGTGAAGATGAGGAGTGGAAACCCTCTGGGTCAAAGCGCAAGAAGCAAAGAGGTATGATGGACGGAATGTTCCTTTCTGCTAAGTTTGGTAAAATGATCATTGCACATTGCCAAAATTATTCGCATACCACGATAAAAATTTAAAAAAAAACTTTAAAATGTCAGGATTTTCTTAATTTTGTTAACCCCTTGAATACGGGAACCAGTTGGGATGTGTTCAAATTCTATAGGGATTTCAGAATCTCAAAGGGAATGAGGTTAATGATATTAGTGGAAGTAACTTTACAATTTGTTTGGGGATTAATATCAGTTAGTCAGTAAAATGCACACTGTTTTTCAAACCATTCGTAGAACATTAAAACAAGAAATTAGCTTTTATTCAAGTTGTGGAAATAAAATGAATTTGAACTTGAATTAATCGATCAGCATGAGATATGAACATGTTCTAATTGGACTCTTTGAAGTAATTGTTTATGTTACACTGAATGAAGCGAATTTTTGCTCTTTTAGATTTATACATTACAATCAATGAGGCCACTGTATTTTGGTTGTGCAATTGTTGTGATTGATCAAGTAATATGCTAGCTTCAGTAGATGTGGACGTATTATTATTAAGCATTCTTTTTTGAAGAATATTGCGCAGCAATCGGTCAAACCTGGCCACCTATCTATAGCTGCTTACCTGCCTACACAGTCAGACCTGTCTTAGTTGCCACATGGAATGTTTCTAATGTCCTTTCTTTGCTTATATAACAGGTTCTTTCCGTACCCCAGTCAAGTCTGTACAGGGACCAGCCAAGCCCTGCACTGTCTACTTCTAATGTCCTTTCCTTGTTCACATAACAGGTTCCTTCCGTACCCCGTTCAAGGCTGTACAGGTACCAGCCAGGCCCTGTACTGTTTTCTTATAATGTCCTTTCCTTGTTCATATAACAGGTTCCTTCCGCACACCATTCAAGGCCGTACAGGGACCCGCCAAGCCCTCCGCGTCAAAGAAGCCTCCACCAAGAAAACCGGTAAAGACTAATACTAAATGATACAAATAGTACATTTGAAACAACATTTTAATTATATTTATTTGATATGTTATTAAGGTTAAACTGATGATTGAGTTTAGAACATAAATAATCACAGTGTAATTTGTGTGTCAACATAACCTGTTTGAACCCATTCAGGACCGACTGATTTTGGTATAACATGCATTCTCCATCTAGACTCCTGCCCAAGCATTTGCGGGACTAGTCCTGAACGGGTTGATGCATTTAGCCTATTAAATTAACTTGACCATAAGATATTCCTCTTTGCGGTAAAACATCTGAAAAACATGTTTCCCATTAGGGTATTTTGTCGTTAGTTTGATTTCCACCATCGTGGTAATCAACTTGGTCACATTCTTATCAGTTTCTCACAGTTTTATCACCACTGTTAACAATCCCACGCTGTGTTAACTGCCCCCCGAGGCCCAGTGCTATCACAGAGAGAGGGGCTTGTGATAAGAAAGTGCCAACCCTGATAAAAATCTACTGGATGCAGGCTTGAGAGCTCAGAAATCACACTGCAGTTCAGGCTCTCAAAGTGAGGTTTTCACCTAACAGCAAAATCACTTCATGCCCTGGTATGCATTGTTGTGGCTATTTTCAGTATTTGAGCAAAATGGAATCAAATACCAACAGACTGATTAAAAAATGATTTTGTATGAACCTGATGTACCTTGGTGTGTGTGGAATGAATTGCGCTCAACTTAACAAAATGTTATTTGTGTTTTGATTTACAGCACACAGCTACATCCGGTATGGTGTATGATGATGATGGCAATCCCCTCTCTGATGAAGAGCACATCGGGGGAGAGAAGATCATTGATCTGCTTGAATGGAAGGACTGTGAGGAGTCACCTGGTCCTGCTGCTGATGGCCAGGGGTCATGTGACAAGAAGGGTGGATCATGTGACCAGGGCAAGGTACAATCAGGTGATCAGGAGCCACAGTCATCAGAAGCTGCCCCAGCACACCTGCAGACGGGACCCATGAAAGTTGGCCGCAAGGCTAAGTCACTTGCAGGTACTACATTGTACAATAAATTGATAATTTAAACCAAATGCTTGGAAATCATATATGTTTGCCCTTCCCAGGCAATGTTATTGAAAGCTTGCCGGACTTAGTTACTATTGATAAGCTTGCCGATGGGGAGTCTGACGTCATACGAATATCATTTGCATACATTACCGAAGCGGTCTATTACAATGGCATGGTCAGACAGAAATCGATTGGTTCTTTTGTGCGCGCCTAATGTGGTTTCTCGTCCGGTTCTTGAAAGAGTCTTGTATGCAGTCATGTAAGCAGCATCATATTTAATTGCAAAGTAAAGGAGTTAAGTAAAATTACAGATACCCAAAAGCAGAGAAACATTGTATGTAGTGACATTGTAAACTGGTCAATTTAAATAGAGCAAATGAACTTTGATAAAAAGAACCTAATTGCTGAATGATTAATGCATGTTTATTACATCCTGGTTTTTATCATAATTTCCAAAATAGTTAAAACCCTAACCCTAATATTATTTTTACAACATTTTTACCAATTGTTCCATCAATTTACTGCAAATTAGAATTGGCTAGTATCTATTACTTGATACGCAGTATATTAATAACGGATCCCTGCCCCATAAAAAGACTACTTTTATTTTGATTGCTTCTGAAACCTTCACACTTTATCCTTTTTTTTTCGTTCTGGTCACAAAATAGTAGTTCAATCAGGACACATGATGGACATTCAAATGTATATTTTCCCAATTCTACTAGGAACAATTTTTATTGTGAAATACCTACATGTGTAAGTGTATTTTGAGGACAAGTATTAATAATGTTGGTGCTAATTCTTTTTGTTTTTGTTTGCAGGTCACAAAGAGGTGAAACAAAGCACCCCATCCACTGGGTCTCGGTATCCAAGGAGATCTGTGTCCAGGAAATGCTACAAGGAGGATGACGTGCCTGATGATGATCATTACATCTGTGAGTAGGATGCTGGTCACATAATTATTTGTTGTCATCAAATCATTGCTAAATCAGTTCCCCAACAACTGTGCTCTAATCTTGTATGATATGGCAGTTCTTCACATCATTACTTTTTGATAAATTTAATGACTGATGTTATGCTGAACCCATATGTATCATAATGTATGTATTTCCAAGACATCTACTGGTTATTGCTAGTTTCTGTGATACACGGTATTTCTTTTTACTAGTAAAGATACCTATTGAAGAACAAAAGTTTGGATGTTTATGTAGTATAATTTAACAATAAATGAAAGACCCGTTTGGCACAAAGAAAAGGTCTTGTAAAATGCATACTCTAAAAACCTTTGATCAAGGGTAAGTCAAGAAATATGGAATATTTTTGTGCTTTGTCTATTTGCAATAACCCAGATAAAGTCACTGGAGTAGTCAAATTACTTTATGTATTATTGTGCAATATTACATAATTTAAACTTTCAGACTGTGAGGATTGCCATGATGTGAATGAAGGAGAATGCACCAAGCACCCCCTTACAATCATTGAAGACCCACCAGTTGCCAAGGGCTTTGAAGACAGAGCTAGGCAGACTCTCCCAGAGGGCTTGCAGGTCAAGGAGTCACACATACCTGGTGCTGGGCTTGGGGTGTTTGCAACCAAGGTCATCCCTAAAGGATACCGCTTTGGACCTTATGATGGTGACATTGTGGACTTGGAGACAGGCTATGACAGTGGCTATGCTTGGGAGGTATGTGTTATTTTCTATATTTCAAACAAGTAGTATTATAAACAATAGATCTTATTAGTTATATTGATAATTGTACTATTCCTTACTTGATAACTGTTCATACTGGTTTGGACCTTATGATGGGGATATTGTGGACTTGGAGACTGGCTATGCTTGGGAGGTATGTGTTCTGTTTAATTTGTAAATAAATCATTGGGAATGTCTACTGATAATGATAGCTCAAGCATTGAAAAGCTTTTCTTGGGAAGAATTACAATTGTGCAAGTTTCCAGTTCAGTGGTCTTGCAATATGGAGGTCTCTGGTTCAGTGCCCTAGGAAGCCTATTTTCTTCTATATTTTCATTTATTATAACTCATTGAAGAGTTTGTTTTTCTTTAGCCATTATGCTGATTGAACATTTGATATTCATTATGGTGACGTTTTCGAATTGGAGACTATAGTCCACATTGTTAGGGATAATTAGAAGATTAGAAATTTAGAAGTAGCAATTTAATGGCTAGTTCGTTACTGAGTTGTTGTTTTGGGGGAGGGAATAAAAAATAGTTCACTTGTGTGTTTTAATATGTTGCCCTCCTTATCTTGAATCAAAACAGGTTTGAAGTTACAAAATGAAGTATTTCAAAATTATTCTTCCACTCTGACTTTGTTCACTAGATCTGTGTGCAAGGAAGGCCCAAGCACTACGTTGACAGCAGGAGTGAGAAGACAGGAAACTGGATGCGATACATCAACTGCGCCAGGAACGAGTCTGAGCAGAACCTTGTGGCCTTCCAGTACCTAGGGCAGATCTACTACCGGTCCTTCAAGCCTATCTACCCCGGGACCGAGCTGTTGGTGTACTATGGGGAGCAGTATGCCAAAGAGCTAGGAGTCCATCTACAACTAAACAAACTCAAGCTTGACACTGGTAAGGACTCAACTAATTTGTCTGTAGATAGATCACTGAGCTGGGAGTGTTGTACTAAAGCTATAACATTACATTGTTTTATTAGTTTATGCCTTTGTAGAATTTGTAGCTTAAATAGAAATTCAAATATCAAAAACTATGCTTTATGAAAAAAATCATGTTATTTTCTAAACCTCTTTTCCCTTATCATGTGTCAAGTATTATGTTTAATTAAGTAGATTTCATATTTACTAATACCTTTGAAAAAATGCACGAATAGATAAAGAAATATGTAACAAGTGTCTTATTGATGCTAAAAATGGGCAGTGTAAATATGCATAATCAATCCCCTTAGCTAAAAATGTATTTTTTTCTTTTGCTCATTTTATTTTCCAGAATCAGGGCTATATAGGTGTGAAGTGTGTGGGAATGTCTACTCCATCCTCATCTTTCTTGCAAGGCATCTCAAGTTCTCTCATGGATATATTGGCATGGCTCCTACAACAGATACCCCTCAGGATGAAATCATGACATTCATCCAACAAAGAAGTCTGCCAGGGCGTGTAATGAAAGCTTCAAGCAAAACAGAGCAACTTGTAGCACAGAAAAGGAAAGTAACAATCAATAATGCGTCTTCAATTGTAAATATCAGCAAATTGATGAAAGGACAAGGTAAAGAAAATAGTTCAAGCGAATGCAAAACAATCTCTTCAAAAAGTACCATGCCATTTGAATGTAAACACTGCAAAAATGAATTTGAAAATGAATTGAAATTATCTAAACATGATTGCAAATTAACAAATATGAAGATATCCAAATCCAAGTGCAATATATGCAAAAAGACATTCAGTACTGTCAAAAGTCTGTCAGAACATAAATGTCAACATTCAGGTACAAACCAACATGCGTGTGATGTATGTGGGAAAGCATTTAGTATTTCAGGTGTTCTCACTACACACAAACACATTCACACAGGTGAGAAGCCCTTTGTGTGTGATGTATGTGGGAAGGCATTTAGTCGGTCAGCTAATCTCACAACACACAAACGCCTTCACACAGGTGAGAAGCCCTATGTGTGTAATGTATGTGGGAGGGCATTTAGTAGGTTAGAACATCTCACAACACACAAACGCCTTCACACAGGTGAGAGGCCCTATGTGTGTGGTGTGTGTGGGAAGGCATTTAGTCAGTTAGCCCATCTCACAACACACAAACGCATTCACACAGGTGAGAAACACTATGTGTGTGATGTATGTGGGAAGGCATTTAGTCAGTTAGCCCATCTCACAACACACAAACGCATTCACACAGGTGAGAAACACTATGTGTGTGATGTATGTGGGAAGGCATTTAGTCAGTTAGCCCATCTCACAACACACAAACGCCTTCACACAGGTGAGAAGCCCTATGTGTGTGATGTATGTGGGAAGGCATTTGATCAGTCTAATAATCTCACAACACACAAACGCCTTCACACAGGTGAGAAGCCCCATGTGTGTGATGTGTGTGGGAAGGCATTTAGTAGGTTAGATCATCTCACAACACACACACGCCTTCACACAGGTGAGAAGCCCTATGTGTGTGATGTATGTGGGAAGGCATTCAGTCAGTTGACTACTCTCACAAATCACAAACGTATTCACACAGGTGAGAAGCCCTACGTGTGTGATGTATGTGGAAAGGCATTTAGTTATTCAGGTGATTTCACAGTGCACAAACGCATTCACACAGGTGAGAAGCCCTATGTGTGTGGTGTATGTGGGAAGGCATATAGTGATTCAAGTAATCTCACAGCACACAAACACCTTCACACAGGTGAGAAGCCCTATGTGTGTGCTGTATGTGGGAAGGCATTTAGTCAGTTTAATGATCTCACAAGACACAAACGCATCCACACAGGTGAGAAGCCCTATGTGTGTGATGTATGTGGGAAGGCATTTAGTCAGTGTAATGATCTCACAAGACACAAACGCCTTCACACAGGTGAGAAGCCCTATGTGTGTGGTGTATGTGGGAAGGCATTTGATCAGTCTCAGAATCTCACAACACACAAACGCATTCATACAGGAGAGAAGCCCTATGTGTGTGGTGCATGTGGGAAGGCATTCTCTCAATCTCACAGTCTGAAATCTCACAAGTGCCCCAATGCCAGCAATGCTAAGTCAAGGTCTGCTGATTCAAAGAATGCCAATCTTGGGAAGGAAAAGAAACCAAGCAAAGGTGAAGCAACTCCCAGTGCAATAGATAAAGAACATTAATGTGTTCTTATGAGGATTTGAAAATATGAATTGAAATTATTTGTGCATTGATCCCTTTGTGTCAGAACATGAAATGAAATGTTATAACATATCATATATCATGATGATATTTCTGTATTATGATGTATTTAATGATCAACTTTACTTTTAATTAGTATGTATGTATTATAAATTATATAATGATAATTTTATAATTATTTTGTATTTATAGTGCCCAATAGTAATAACATTATTCTATGTGATTTGAAAGTCAACTATGAAATCAAAGAACCTTTACCAAACTGAAAATTGCACCAATTATTATATGTACAAAATGTGCCCTGCTTAAATTTGAAATGTATTTAATAAATGCAGCTTATCTACATTAGTACTGGAACCAGGTGTTTGATGAATCAAAACATATCAAATCAAACTGTAAATCAATTTTGAAAATGTATTGCATTTAACATTATATACAATTGTGTATGCTGGTATCTATGCAGTATTTCTGTATCTCAATTGCATGTTTTTTAAACCAATCCGTACCTTGCAACATGTTTGTTGACTGTTAATTTCTGCAGCTGCATGCATTCTTGTTTCATTGCACACTTCAACAGCATTCCTTGCTTGTACAATGCAGACTGTTCTATTGCCTTCTCTACAAGGTTGTTGTATAATTATTATCTAAACCTATACTTCTGTATACATTCCATCAACATTAAAGGGACTTAGTAACATTGTCCAAATCCTCAAAATAAAATTAAAATTCTAGCGGTTCCCTCATACCTTGTTGTATTCGTATTACCAATAAAATCATGGGACATGTTTCGGTTTTTCAAATTTCCCTTTCGTTACAAAGATATGTACGATCAAAGTATTCAGATAAGAAAAACTCTGGTCAGATAAGAAAAACTCTGGTGGAGTTTTTCTTACTGTGTACAATGTGAGTTAGTGACTATCACTTTGCATTTGCGCTCATTACTTGGCCATGCAATGTCCATTTGACTTGAAATGTTCACACAATACCCTGTGGACATATGAGATAACAACAATATACATTGCATCAACCATTCATCACTTTTTGCACATGTCAACAAAGTTACTAAATCCCTTTAACCCCTGGGTTACAAAACCTGGTGGAATATGTACAAAGTCTATTGGGATTTCAGAATGTCAAAACGATAGCAATCATTTCTTGCACATTTGTACTCTCTGGTTTTCTGGGGGTTTTTTACATTAAAGGCACCGGGATTCTGCAATGGCCCGTGTGTGAACAAATTGGGATATCCAAACATGTATATACCGTACATTTTTTTGCAATATTTATTTTTCTGTTATTCAAAAGATGATAACTAAAAAGAATCGGTTCTACAATTAGTAGTTGATGTTGAAATGAACTAACTGATAATATATTTATGAAATTAAATAGTTGTTTATCTTTGATTGAAGCATAAAAACAATTGTACCCATAGCCAAAATCACTGATCAGTGGTTACAGAAATGCCTAGATACAGTCAAACCTGTCTGTAGCAGCCAACCAGCCTATAGTGCTTACCAAACACACTTTTCTTGTTTCCCTTGGGTGGTCACTGTACACAGGTTTGACTGTACTATCTTATGTAACCTGCTTATAGAGATCACCTGTCTACAGTGGCTACTTTTCTTATTTCCCTTAGGTGGTCATTACACACAGATTTGCCTGAACATAAGATAGATATATAAAATAGTAAGTTGTACCATACAAGAAATATTTCAAGAATGTAAATGCATTTGTGTAATCTTTATTACTGTGTAGGGGTCAATTAAAATGTATTTTTACCCTCCCAGTGTCACGGGCCGATTTAATCGGCCCAGGTTCCGCCACCAAAACGTTCGGGCCGATATAATCGGCCCGCACTTTGACAAGCTCTTACATGCTTACTGATTCAGGTCATGAGCTGTAAGCTCAACTGTGATTGGTCGAGACGTATGGCAATGGATGATATAAAAGATAAAGTCTCAATTTGTTTTGTCCAATCACAATGATTGTTTCTTTTTACTCTTGTTTGGTTTTTTTTTTTATCTGTTTTTTGTTACGTGAATCAGCCCGGAAGTGGGTTTATCAATACGTGTGTGTACGAGTGATGAGTACGTGTATATAAGTAGTGTGCGCGCTACGTGCGATGCGCTATTCGCATGTGTCACAGTGGTCGCTATTGTTATGCGCTATTTTCAGTACATGATTTACAGTGCTTTAGAGCTAACTTTCGAAGTTCTCGGAACCAAGAATGAGTGTTTCAACGGAGGACGAGGAGCCATTTATCAACCTAGAATCGGCATTTATCGAGATATTTTTGGTAACTGATGATTACTACATTGATATACAACGTCAACACCAAACAGACACGGACACAGAAATAAAATTGTATGAATAATACGATATTTTCGTGGGATTCTCGTACTTCTAGCTAGGCCGCTAGGGCGCTAGGCAGTACGCTATGTTGACGCCAGGCCGACAGGCCAGGCGCTCGATGTCGGGGATTCCCGTTGAGTGTTGATCGAAGCTGGAAGTTTCGCCAACATTATTGTTATCATTTTGTGTTTTGCTCAGTAATTTCCCCATGATATCACTAGGAAAAAAACAGCAAATAACTGACTGAGAGTGTGATTATTGATAATTATTTTTTATCTGCTAACTAGAACAGATCATTCACAATTATTATTCTCGCTCGAATTGATCGAAGTGGAAGTCGTGGGCGTGGAAGATTTTGTTGGTGTTGTGCTTTGTGTACACCAGAAAATTGAACCTTTTATCCCTAAAAACTATTGCATGTGGTTTTCCTGTTTTCATATTTTGAAAATTACAATGAATGAAAGAACTTCTACTCTCTAGATCTAGATAACTAAAAATAAATTATATGCACAAATTATAAGCCTCTTGACGGCAGCTAGGCCTAGGACTCGGGAGCAGGAGAGGTTTTACTTTTACCGAAGGCGAAGACGAAGTCATCAAAATCAAAATCATATTGTCGTAAACTGAATAGTTGGCAGAATTATACATTATTCTGGTCCTGGAGCATCTATTGTCGTAAATTTATTGTCATAAACATAATATTGATGAATAGTTGAATACAAATTTGTATTTTACTAAACAGATGAGCATTTCCTACAATATAATCCTTGAATAACAAAATGACGTTGTCGAGCGCAGATTTTAGGCGGAAAAGATGGTTGTAATTGTATGTGTCTAAATGAGGGCGCCCTTCTATAGCAATGAGGGCGCTCTACATAAAACTGATTTGAAAATGCACGAACATAATATACGTTCAAAATTATATAACTAATACATGACAATACCTTACAGAAAATTGTATAAAACCTAACTATAGACAGTCCAACTCCAAGGCAGAATAAATATGCTGCACAATCATATTTTCGCAATATTTCGTAAGTGACATCGATGCACAATTTTGGCGATAAAAACGCCGTCAAACATCGTATGAAGACAAACTTTTTTTTCCCAGAAAGATAAATGTACATGCTACAATGTGAATGTAAAAATGTATCATGTTTTGTTACTCATTATATGATAAAATGCTGTGGTCAGGTGCAGGTAAAATTTTGAAATTTGTATTGCATGGCCTAGAGAGGGCGCCCTACTCAACAATGAGGGCGCTATTTATCAAAAAAATATAGAAAACGCAAGAGTATACCGTAAGCTTCAAAATGATATATGACGTGTTGGGAAAGCTTTGAAGAAAGTGTTTTAAAATTATCAATCAACTAGACACTGTAATTCACCATAAATATGCCTGACACTGGCAACAGTGCTATTGGATTTCTGCACTAATTATTTACGCTTCAAAATCATTTGAAGAATCATTGAAATGTTTGTTACAATGTGTTACAATTTCTTTCATAAAAACAGAAGAAAAACAGTTAGTAGGATTATG
This sequence comes from Echinarachnius parma, assembly GCA_037951105.1. Lineage (NCBI taxonomy): Eukaryota > Metazoa > Echinodermata > Echinoidea > Clypeasteroida > Echinarachniidae > Echinarachnius > Echinarachnius parma. The sequence continues at coordinate 10,831 of JBAMJV010012741.1, forward strand.
GATACAGCTTAGAACAATACAAAAGTGTATTGCCACAATTGGGCTAGTTGTCCAGAAAATCGTATGTCGCTTGCTGGAATTTGGAATATGAGGAGAGTGAATTTAGACTTTTATTGAAACTAGTAATAACAACAATAGACAATCCTTGAGAAATAAATTGCTGTCAAATATATCTTTGCCATTCACACAACTCTGTAGATTGCAAGCATTGTATACTTTTGATCTAATAATTCTTTGTATTTCAAATATTGTATAGTACAGTATTGATCTAACCATTCTTGGCCAAAGTGACTTCAAATGATACTTGCCTACAACTTAATTCCACTCACCCAGGTAGGTTCAGAGCCCTGCAGGTTGGCCATTTTGTATCAATGTTAGTCCAAAATAATATGCATAGTTATTCCAAATTTGAAATGTTCCTCTTAAGTGTTTTGTTGTGGAATAACATACAAAAGCCAAGTGTTGGGGTCTTGATTCAGCAACTAGAATTTGAATCTGAAAATGGCACTTTATTAATGTGACTTATTTATGCAGTTTCTTTAATATTTGATATTAATAATATGAATCAATGTTATTCTTGAAATGTAGAATGTGTTTGCCAAATACTTCATGAAATAGAGCTTTGTAAGATATAGGAAAGTCGTATTTCGGTGGCTCGATCCGACAACTGGAACTTTAATCTGACGATGATATTTTGTAAATGTGTTATATGTATGCAGTTCCTTTAATCCTTTGACTACGGGAACCTGGTGGGTTGTGTACAAAGTCTATGAGGATTTCACAAACTCAAAGGGAACGGGTCAAGAGGGTTGAATCTTTTGTTATGAGAAATATGATTCAATGTCGTTGCAAATGTGGAATGTTTCTACAAAACAGTTTGATGTAACAGTTTTTATAATTATAACAAAGTCATAGTTTGGTTGCTCAATCTGGTGACTAGAATTTGAATCTCGACAGTGGAATTGTGTAATGATCTTTTAAGAGGGATCAATCATTTGATATAATATATGAATCATTATTATTCTTAATGTAGAATGTTTCTGCAAAATAGTATGTTGTAATAGTTATGTAATAATAGAAGAGTAGTGTTTTGGTGGCTTGCTTCACCGACTCTAAAGAAATTCAATCCAAAAACAGCATTTTGTAAATGTGTTATAATATTCATGAAGTTATAATATTCATGAATCTTTTTTTATACAAGTATTTTGAATCAATGTTATTCCAAATGTAGATGGTTTCTGAAAAATAGTTTGTTGTAATAGTTGGAGTCATGCTTTTTATGCGGCTCGATCTAGCGACTATAATAGACAATGGCATTTTGTAAATATGTTATTTATATGCAGTCCATTTTGATATTATGTTACTGAAAAGACTCAATTTAATGAATAATTTATTTAATTGACACATGTACATAATTCTGCAAAAAAAAGTTAAATCATTTGAGCCAATTTTTTGTAATGTAAGTATTGCATTTTGAAATATTGATGTTCTCCTCTGAAATAAATCTTTGGTTTTATGTCAAATTCAAGTTGTATTTCAAATTGTTCTAATGTTGACCATTAAAAACAAGATTGTCTTGTGCAAAAATTATTTAAACAAATTTGTATGAAGGAGATATTTATTTGTAGTTAAGAATATTTTGACCTATTGACTAATTTATCAATACTCTCCAAAAATGTATAAAGAATATATACTACATTTAACTTCCGGAGTGCCAAGTTTGCATTTTTGCGAGTAAAGCCCCCTGCAGACAGAGCCCACTCGACCCGATCCGACTAGTTTCAATCAGGCTAGAGTTAGGCCCGGTCGGTCGGAGCCGATTCATCGCGTTGAATCGGCCCCACCTGGCATCCGACTGTCTCTCGACTGGCAAAATGTGTGTCGCGAGGCACTGAAAACTGAGCCGATTGGAATGTAAACCAAACAAATCGGGTCGTCGGCTCTGTCTGCAGAGGGCTTATCAATACACACAAATGCCATAGAGCATTTAAACAAAAATGAACTAGGGCATAATTCCTGCCTAAAGAAAAACAAATCTGAACATTCTCAACATTCCATAAACAGTATTCACTTTTAATGCATGTCAAAGTATTGTTTTTACAAATTTCTTACACAACAGAAACACATTAATGTGAAAGGTTTTCAGCAATGTTGAAAAGGTATTTGGGTTTTAAATCCTCTATGTATGTATAGGCACAAAATATAGTTGAAATGATAGAAAAAAACAAATGAATAGTATAATTTGGTTACCATCTTATAACCAGGGATGTATATTACAGGCATTTTAAATCATTAGTATAGAATTAACACTGAAGACCCAATCCTAAATAGTGCTGTTGACGAGTCACGGGTACCCGGGTCCCGCCGAAAAATGTCGAGTCCCGGGCGCAAAAATCGATACTCGATATCCCGAAAAAAAAGAGCAAAAGTCCCCGTTTTGAACGCCCCAGTTATCTGGTCACTCTCATTTTCTTTTCTGTCCTTTTTGTGTTCATGCACTCAGCGGCGTGACATGCCGATAGCGAAATCAACAAATGGGTAAATTTCGGGTACCCGTGACTCGCCCGAAAAATTATCGCGAGTCCCAGGAGGGAAATACTCCCGAAATCGGCACCTCTAATCCTAAATCAACTTAATCCATACTCTGCTCATTCAAGACTGTTCCCACAAATACAGTAGCTTAGGCAGGGCTCAACACTTGCACTGGCCCGGGGCCAGTGAAATTGCACATTCGGGCCACCAAAAAGGGGGAAGAAAATATTTCACTGGCCGGGCCACTGACCAAAAAAGTAAGTGTGGAGCTCTGGCTTAGGTCAATGGAAAATGCATGTTGTAATCCCTGTCACATATGACCGGATAGCTTCAACGGACGCAAGACGGAGAGCAAAATTATCAATGTTCATATACGTTTCTTGTCCGTTTCTTGTTTGGCGAACGCATTCCCTTTAGGGGCGATGTATCCACCGGAATATTTTGTGTATGAAGCTATGGAGGCAACTTTCACTACCAGAGGCCCGTTTCATAAAACTTTTCTGCTTGTAAGTGCCCAATTATTGTAACTACAATGGCAACAGCCAATCAGCATGGAGCATAATACCTGTTACCATAGTAGTTACAATAATTGGATACTAATACATCAATTCAAAAAGTTTCATGCAACGCCCTCCGGATAATTTGATTTCGCAAATATTCCATCGGCCGGGCATCAGTTTACGCTATCCAGTGATATGCTACAACACCAATACTTAGCAACATCATAGCTTCACTAGAAACACACAGTATGTGAATCGATGTTGACCAAATTTACATATGTAAGGTAGATAAACATCATTCTTATTTCAGAAGATAATTTAGAATCTTAGTAAATTACTGAAAATACAATAATCCTATGATTTTGAAGCATATTCTTTTAATTTCTTTCCATCCTTCTAACTTTAATTCAATATTGATTTGAGAGAACTAAGAAATAAGGTTTAATTATTTAAAATGACTGTGAAAAGAATGCAGCACCAACATGAAAGGTATAAACTAGTAACATAAATCAATAAAACAAGTTGAGATAAACTGAAAGAAATCGGCCGTGGGGTGTTAAAGTAGTATTAATATTGTAATTGGTAAATGTATAAAAATCTGATCATGTACAAACTAAGGGTAGAGGGGTTATTGTTATGCAAGTTCATTTGAAGGTACTACATATTCCAATAATGTCTTTTGATATTTGATAAAGTGAATACATTTAATCTGGTAGTGTATATTATGTACATGCCTCCACTTATTGATATTTAAGGCATTCTCTTGGAAGACGTGCCCACGACTTGGTATGCATCACTAAAAGAACCCATGCTCTATGCAATGTGTATATAATGCATCAGTACTTTTAGTCATGCATGCCAAGTCGTGGGCATGTCTTCAAAGAGAATGCAAATATTTAACCGTAATTACATTGTGAATTATAAACATCAACCGTAGAAACAAGGTATTATCCTAAAAGCTATATACAAGTATAACACAAAATAACTCTGCATATAATTACATGTAGTAGGCATATAATGCCAATTATAATCAACATTAAAACTCGTATTGAATACATCAACAAAGACTATGTACAAGTATAGAGAACAGTTTACATTTCTTCTCTTATTGATGCTGTTTCACACTAGTTTCTTACTAATGCCTAGGTCACAAGTGATCCGGGCGCCGTACGATTTTTCTCCCTACGGCGGATTTTGTACGATTTTGGGAAATTGTGATTTATCAGACGATGTCTGTGGTATTCTCCGGGGCCCGTTTGATGACCTGTGTCTTAAAATAAAACATGGAAGGTCCAGTATTAACTGTATGGGGCTTGCAAAAGGTAGAAGACAGAGCTACCAACATTTAAATTCAACAATGAGGAAAATACGGGGAAATTTCATCAGAAATCAGGGAGGTACATGTACATGTATAGATCAAATCAGGGAGATATATTTCAAAAGCATACAACCTAATGACGATAATTTCTCAATAATCAGGGAGAATAGCTGATGGGATGAAATCTGTTGCAGTAATCTTGGTCTATTTTCAGGGAGTCTCCTGCAAAATCAGGTTGACTTGGCAGCTTCTGAGTAGGGAAGTATACAGGCCTTAGTTAGTGTATACCAATTAATGTGTTTACGAAAGGAAACTAATCTCATACATAGTAGATACTACTAGTACATTCATCTGTAGATTCATGTTGATATAGATTTGATCATTGTTTCTCCGAAAGTTTAGCTTATGGATGATAAAGGTTAAATCAAAATTCACATATGACTTGTATTATAAGTTATGCATTCCTCGTTTAAAATATCCCATCATTAGTTTGTCTGAATAATGGTTTATTCTGTAAAACTTATTGTATTCTGTGACGATGGCTAGCTTACAAGGAATACAGTCTAGAGTATTGTACAAATCTCTCATAATAAATAGAATGATGTAGGGAGAATAGTCTGTATATGATGACACACGCGGTACCCCGGGGTACCGTTGTACCCCGGGGTACCGCGTTGTGTAGCGCCATCTTGTGTCCACCCAAAGTACAACTGCATTGCGTTGTGCATGCAGTGCAGCGCGCGCTTGCATGCACGCTATACCCCGGTACAGCCCTAAAAAATAAATAATTAATTAAACAAAATGGCGGATATTCGTTTGGTACCCCAGGGTACCATTTATGTCATCATATATATATATGATGTATGATAATGTTTAACTCCTAACATATACCTAGTGCTTGCAATGAAGCTACCCCTTGGATACTACATGCATGATTGCAAGCACAATAGAGTATACATAAGTAGCTCTATTGTTCAGTGCGCACCCTAATATGCAGGCGTGGGGCATTTGCCTTTTTAATACATTCCTTTCAAATCTCCCAAAATGAGCAATTTAGCTATGACCTTCCAATTAATGTGGCACTGACATTAGTACTCCACTGGCAGGTTTTGGGTTAATACACATACAGGCAGGGTGATGGTATAATATACATATGGGTGACATAACTATTTTACTGTAACTTTGGTCCACTTTTGTTATTTAACATACTAAAAATAAAACATTTTGCCAAAACATAACATACGTTTTTTGTGCGTACATAATACATGCAGATTTGGATACAGAGGAAACAATACACAATCATTTTATAATTGATATAATAAATATTATCCTGTAACTAAAAGTGAATACTTTTACAGTGAGGATTTTATATTCTAGTAGCGCATAAAACTCACATTTTCTATCTGTATTTTGAAAATTGAACAGAATATAAAAAATAGAAAGGTATTCATACATGTATATATACGGTTGCCATATTGTTCAGGTTAGCATTACAAGAAACAGCAGACTAATTTGGTCTGTAATGTAAATACATATTACAGAGGGTCAACGAATGTGGAGTAACTTAAAGGGGTAGTTCAGTTTTGGTAGAGAGGGCGCTGCACATCATAATTTTTGTGTGAGGTAATGAAAAACTGAGTATCGAATTTGAGAGAACATGCAATTTTAATGGCAGAATAAACTTTATTTGGTCAAAATCGGTCCAGAAACGGCTGAAATATCAATAAATATATCTGATCTTATAATTATTTGGGGCCCAAATAATTAGACAATTTTTTCAAAAAATTTAAAAATGCTTACACATTTTTAAAAATTTTTTAAAGCGTTTTTTAAATAATTGTTGATGATCTCTCTATTTAATCATTATTTCAATAAAACATCACAGGCATAATTTTGTATAAAAAATGGTTGAAACCAAAGCCTTTTTAGAGAGCGCCCTCTTGTGTCTTAATGGCACTTTTTGAATGATAACAGGCTTGTTACTTAGTCGTTTGTAATTTTGTATACCTTTAGAGCATGGTGGAGTTATAACTATTAGTTTATAATGTTACTGTCCAGGTTTGGTTACTAAAGTTCAGTCTTACCAAAACTGTACTATCCCTTTGCTTTAACAAGAAAAATATTCATAGAAAATGTTGTATCTTCTATGAAAATACTGTTATTTGGCAAATACCTCATAATTGTTTTAATATGGTAATTCAGCCTAAGAGTTAAATTTCAGAATCGGAAGAATAACCCCTTTAAAAAAATTGTTTTTAAAGTGCACTTTGTGTGCTGGATTGAGTGCAGTATGTATCTGATGCCCGGGGTGATAATAGTGATGCGCCGCGAGCGTTAAAAAAAGGAACGTGCGCTATATAAGTAGCCACCATTATTATTTATTATTATCATAAAGTGCTAATAATTTTACCCAACACATTTGCTTTAAAATATGTTATTAATACTATTTAACCATTGGACATTGGATACAATTTAAACCCATGAACTTACTTTGGGCACCTACCTAACTCCCGTTAAGAAAAAAGGAAATCCCCTTTGAGAAATAAATGTATTATATGAATATATACATTTTATTGCATCGCCTTAAAACAACATACTAATTTAATATAATTAAACAACATTTTCTTATTGGTTATAAATATATACTCTTGATCAATTCATAGTTACATTCTATTTCTAACTGTAAGCAATTTTGAATGAATTAACTTTACATAAATTATAACAATTTAATGTAGAATGTATAATACTTTTAAGTTATAAAACATTTCAAACGTGTAACGATAAACCTCTTTGGGAAATTAAATAAAAACTGCTTTATTATTTACAAACAACAACAAACAAATTTCTTAACTTGTTTGCAATTGCGCAATAAACTTGCATTAAAAAAAATAAAGAACAATACATTTTATTCAGATAAACAATTCTATTTAGAAAAGCAGTTCTATCTAGATAAACAATTCTATTTAAACAATTCTTGGAGATTAACAATTTTATTCAGATAAACAAATTATTTTATTTTGATAAACAAATTCAGTGACATTGAATGTTAACAAGTATTTACAGGTACAGTATATGCAGTGAGTGTAAATATTTCAGAGTACTATCAACGTATATATGGTACAATATACATACAATCATGTAGATACAAAGAATAGGAAATATAAAACAATTCATTGTTTTTTTTAAGTTCAGTAAATGCATTAAAAATATTAATTTGTTTCATACACAGGTAGGAGAGGGAGAGTGCAACCCATCAGAGGATTTTAAAAACACCTGGGTGGTGTTTCACAAAGATCCTAAGTTGATCTTAGCACTAAGATGGTCTTAAATATTATGGAAAGCCATTAGTGTCTTGAAACATTTTTGTAAAAGTTATGTTGAAATGCATAAAATGTTGATTCAAATCATATATATTTTCTAATTATCAAAGAGATTTCATGAATTGTATGTGAAGATTATGAATCTCTTTGATAATTAGAAAATATATATGATTTGAATCAACATTTTATGCATTTCAACATAACTTTTATACAACTGTTTCAAGACACTAATGGCTTTCCATAATATTTAAGACCATCTTAGTGCTAAGATCAACTTAGGATCTTTGTGAAACACCCCCCTGTGTGTTTAGTGACAAAGTAGAAATGTTAAACATCCCAAGTAGTATCATACTGCTATATAGGTTTTCCCGCTAAATTAACAAGAGGAAAACAGCAACGCATTTACCCCTTGACTACGGGAACCGAGTGGGTTGCGTACAAAGTCTATGGGAATTTTAGAAACTTGAAGGGAACCGGTTATTGTAACCACTAGAGATGCAAGTAAGTTTAGTCAATTTGGACAAATATACTAGATCCCTTTAATAATTGAAGAAAAAAGACAGGCATGACAGAACCACTAAACATGCAAGAGAGTTTGATCAATTAAAATTGACTAGACCCCTTTAAGAATGAGGTAAGAATTGAAATAGGAAGGGGGGTGAGAAATAAAGAGGGGGGGGGGGGGGGGGGGGGTATTAAGTTGCAATAATTCCAGAATGAGGGTTAATCCCATTCAACCATGTATTAATGTGAATTGGTATCATCTTTAAAATGGGCAACTATAATGAACAATATTTCTCCCTTATTGCAACAAAGTAGTTTACCATCTAAGGTAGATAACAAAACCCATCTTTTTCAAAGGAATTTCAATTGAATGCAAACAAACTCTTGTGTAAAGGAACAAGGGTTGCTGTATTGAATTGAGACATAGCCAAATCAGACTTTGCATTACATTTAATGTGATTTTGTGTTATCTTTGAAATGGGCTACTATAATGAACAATATTTGTCCACTTCTCCGTATTACAACAAACTAGTTTACCATCTAAAGAAGATCACAAATCCCATCTTTTTCAGAGGAATGAACCGAGTAACTGACATTCTACATCGTTTGTTATTTTTACTGTTATCTTTGTCTACAAACAAGACTTTGTCTTCAAAATAAGGGTTGCTTCATTAAATTGGGGGGCATAGCGAAACAGACTTTTTGAAACATTTCTCCTGAATCGGTTGTATCTTCTGGATGAGCAAGTATGATGTACAAAGTCATGACATCGATAACAAAAGCTAGAAACATGAGGCGGAGAGATCCTATTTGTGTTAAGGGTTGGTTGTATTGGGCAAAACAAAAGTAATAGAACAACAAATTCTTCAAGTTAAGAAAGGAGCAAACTCTAGTCACGTTGGTCTGGAATAGATTTTTATCTTGCGGATGGATGTTTGTGATGTGCGAAACAGAGCGCAACTTCTTGACACAAAGCGATGTCCATGTCATGACAAAAGTTTTAAAAGAACATGAATTAAACTCTTAACAAGTTTGAATAGATCAAAATCTCACTAGTTGTTGGCTTTATTGGGGGAAACACAAGTTAAGAAAGAAACAAACTCTAGTCATGAAGGTCTGGAATATATTTTATCTTGCCGATGGATGTCTGTGATGTGCAAAACAGAACGCAATTTCTTGACACAAAGTGGTGTCCATGTCAGATGGAAACAGGCACACCTCACTTTCCGTCGTAGCTACAGCCTTGAAGATCTGAGGGAAGAGACTTGTCTTGCGCCCTCGCTCTTTCTTCTCCGAACTGATGAAAATGTACCTGCAATTAAACAAGGGACAAAAGAAAACGATGAGAAAGTTTTCATCTGCCAAATAACAATATATAAATTCCCTAATGGGTGTTAGCAAAATTATAAGTAAAACAAGAGCTTTTGTTGTAGCTACTGCCTTGAAGATCTGCGGGAACATATTTGTCTTGCGACCTCGCTCTTTCTTTTCCGCACTGATCAGCCATCAAACAAAGATTATAATAGAGATATCAAGCGAAACAAATTATATGTATTATTATATCTTTCTGGTCAGTTTGATCTACTTTTGAATTTATTGCTTTACTTTCAATAATCAAAACACTGCACCTTCGACTTCTTAACTTTGCAAAAAGTTACTGTTTTGGAACTTTTTCACACAGACAGAGTATAAATCTCAATTTGAAGAAGAGAGTAGTGAAATCCCTGGTATGGGGGCATCCTTCTCTATGCATCTGAAGCATGAACCATCATGAAATCTGACATCAACCGATTGGAAGCTTTTGAGATGTGGTGCTGGAGACGCATTCAAATGGAAGATCAAATGGACAGATAGAATAAGCAATTAAAAGGTGTTAGAAAGAGTTGGAGAAGAGCAGAAATTGATTGGAACTTGAACATACAGAACAGAAGAGGAAGTTGGTGGCACACATCATTAAACATAATAGTTTGCTCAGACTAGAAGGAAGAATGAGAGGGAAGAGATCAAGAGGAAGGAAACGCATCATGATGTTGGACTCTGTTAAGAATGGCCCATATGATATGGAGACTTCAAAAGAAGAGCCATGAGAAGAGAGTTGATCTTAGGTATGCAAATTTATGTAAATCACCTGTCCTAAGATAAGACGTATTCTAGTGCTCTACTAAAATATAAGACTGCCCCTACCCCGTCTTAGCCATTGGATAATACACGCAACAATATTTTGCAAAATTAGTACGCCTATGATAAGATAACGGGCACTCAGTGGACAATGAAACTTGGGCCGTGTGTTTGTTGTGCGCGGAGAAACAATCAAACTCGAGTAACCGAAGCCACGCCCCCAGGATTTAATTAAGATAAGAGGCAATCTCTGATTGGTAAGATTACATCTTCATGTCGCAGATTAATTATTCATTATTAATGGTAAGATCGTCCTAAGATCAACTTACAGAATACCAATTTTGCAGATCTGAGGGAGGTCTTAGGAGTTGATCTTAAAGGCATATATGCGTGGGTTATTAGACGCGTGGATCCATCTTGCGCACTTTTACGCACGGTACGTAATCCCCATTGGCTCAGTTATAAGTAGCGATCGCAAACTGTCCCATTTCTGAATACCCGAGTCAAAAATGCATTAAAAATAGTAGCGTTCGGAATGTTTGTACTAGTCGAATGGAGATCCATCAGAGATGTTTACGAGCGAAAATATCACGTAACACGCTTAACCGCAACCGACTTCAAAGTGCCGCCGTTTGATGTCTAGGTGATAGCGTGAGAAATTTGGTTGCTGCATACAATTTCATAAGAAGGCCTTTGTTCAGATATTTCGAGGCACCTCTCTTCGATCGATCCAACATATATCTTGAGTTTACCTCGAGAGATTACGGTGGAGTCGAGTTGGAATTTGCTGACTACCCTTTATAACCCACGCATATATGCCTTTAAGATCAACTCCCAAGATCAACTTTAGGATGAACTTACAGAACAACCAGAAGTTTTAATGTAAACTTACCTGTCCAGATACGTTCCCTCGACTTCGATGAATCTGGTTTCTCTCTTGTGCTGAGTAGAGAATAAGAAATGAAAAACGGCGGGAACAAATTAGTTCAAAAACTTTATCCTAGACAAAGACCAAGCATTAGAAACATTGATCTACAGAAAGAATGGTTGTTATGCGCCTGTCAATTGTTTCTCCGGCCCCCGGGTACCCGGGCACTACCGGGGAATGCCTCTAAGCTGACAAGTCCCGCCGACTTCCCCGCAGGGCAGGGCATATTTGGCGCCGAATCACCGACGAAGTCCCGGCCCCCATACCACCGGAGAACTTTTCAATCGTGGACGAAGTCCCGGCCACCATACCACGGGGGATTTTGTCGAATCGTGAGATCCCTGCTCAAATTCCCGGCCCAAATGAACACCATCGAGCCACCGCCGCATCCCCGTACATGGTCCCCGCCCGGCAGGGATGTCTGCAGTCGAGCTACCGCCGCAAGGCCGTACATGTTCCCCGCTGGCAGGGTCGTCTGCCCGCACAAAACACGGCGAGTACCCCGGTAGTGCCCGGGGGCCGGATAAAACAATTGACAGGCGCATTACACATCGTCCTCTAAGTACTACAGTATGTTTTCTTCATAAGAAGATATATATAAGAAAATATAGTATCGAATATGATTTGTCATCATCATAAGCACTTTAACTTATTGTTATCTTGGTTATTGAATGCACACGTCAATCCACACTTGGAGAGCACATTTTAAACTTCCTTGGGAGTGTTCTAGCCAGGCTACATGTACATGCTGGTCTAGGTGCACACACACTCTACTTATACAAAAACACCCTCCATTCCTGCCATTTACCAATTTACGCATCTGGTATGTTGATGTCTACATCCACATACCAGAATATATTGTCTTGCTACAGGGCATACAAGTTGGGCAAATATAGGCTTCAAGCATTTTGACGTTAGTGCACGGCATAATTGTCAATATAATAAAAGTATAATATATGTAAAGTGAAAATTGTGCATATAACTATACCGCCTTTTTAGCATGTTGGTCAAATCTTTGCCGTGATATTGCTGAGAGATCTACTCAAAATGGTTTCGCTGTAGAGACTGCTTTGCTGATATTCAATCAGGATAAAGCTTACCAACTATATACAATATGTAAGGCTAAAAACAATTATAGTAAGTGTGACCGCTAAGTACTGACCTCCTTTTTAGCGTGTTGCTCAAGTCTTTGTCGAGATATTGGTGACGCCGACAGATCTACGCAGAAGGATTCAGCCGTGGGGGCAGCTTTGTCGATGTGAGAACTGAGGATAGACAATGTGTCCTCCTGGTAAAAAGAAAATGTATAAACGGTTAGAGTAATCAATTAACTTAATAATTCTGTTACCCATTTTTGATAGTCTACAATCATAAACCAATATGTAAGATTGTCTAAATGATGTGTGATAGTTTCAGAGAAAAAGAACACTGTTTACCTAGTTAAGAAAAAAGGAACTGATGTCAGATTTTATCACTAGCTACTGCTCCTTGATTTTGACTTCCAGCAAAAAAAAACATTCATGAAACAGTTTTCATACAATCTTAAATATCTTTATAATTAGGGAATCATTTAAAAATTAACCTGTTGCTTACGGAACTGGGTGTGTCATGGTCAAAGTCTACGAGGATTTCAGATTCTTGTAGAAAATAGGTTTAAACTTATTTCATTCTTTTGTTACCGTAAGCCAAACAATAAGGTACATGAGTTAAGAGAAAGCTTTTAAAGATTTGGGTTGAGTTTTTTTTACAAAGGTAGTGGATCACTTGGTTAGAAAAGGCATGATTTGTCATTTTCATAATGTGATTTTACTGTGATAATACCATTTTTACCAATGTGTTATCATGGTAAGGATGAAAACAGCAACAAATAAGATTATTACCAATGACATGTCTTCTTTAGGTACTAGATCCTTGAGTTGAACCATCTCCATGTGGTAGCGCTGTAGATCGATTCCACTGTAGTCGTAATTGTCTGAGCACACAGAAAAGAAAAAACAATATATCAGAGCTACCAACATTGAAATTCAACAAACAGGAAGATGTTGTCCTTCAGAAAGACAATAAATCCACAATTGCTCGATGGTTATTTTGGTAAAAGGGTGTATCTATAGATACACCCTTTTACCAAAATATCCATCAGACTTATCCAGTATTCAAAAGGTGTATCTATTGATACACCCTTTTACCAACAAAATTACTGAAAAAATGTAAAATTACTCCAGATACCTCCTTTTATCTCGAAAACTAAAGCTCAATCACTTCTGAAACTTTGCTAAATGAAACTTTTGACCTCAAAAACCCCACAAATGGAAAAACCTGAAAAAGTCATATTTTCTCAGATACACCCTTTTACCAAAATAGGGCCGTGCTGATCTCTACCCAGGTGTTTAAATGGGCACCATGGCCTGATGTTGTTTAGCCTTTGCGCCATTGGCAGCATACAGCTAGTATGCTCCCCAGGGAGTTGAGAAAGTATGCATTATCATTGTGTGGGTTTGAGCTATACCTGACGACCATGGGTATAATGATAATAATTTGCACTTAGAAACCCTGTATTAATCGCTATATAAATGGAAGCTATAATCATATCATTAGTGTTGAGCCCTACAGTACTACTACTACCAAGCAGACGCATCCAAGATTGAGTTCACAATGCAAAGCCATGAATCTTTATCCATCATCAATGTCTGCAAGTCCCCAGTTTCACACCGGATGTCCCTTGCAATGCAGTCCATATAGTTTGATAGGTCTCCTAATTCTTCTATAAGGACACATACATCCAAGATTACTTGGTCTTTGGTCCTAAAACAATGACCAGCGAATCTCGTTCGGCGATGAGCAACGGTGGTAGAGATGGGTGGTATGTTTCCATAGATCTCTGGTTTTGTTCTTACGTGTTCCCTCCAACTAATATTTGGACCCTCATGAGTAACTTAGTATATGTACCATCAATCCGGTCCTGCAGTGCCTTCTTCATGGTCCATGTCTCTGATCCATAAAGTAGGATGCTCTCTACACAGGCCCTAAAAATGTAACTTTTATAGATCTTGAAATGTTATACTTACTGAAAGCGAAGAGGAAGACGGTGTTAACAGTCTTGCAGGGCAGGAACTCCAAGTCATGACCGAAGAAGTCACAAACTTGATGCCCAATAAATCTATTTAATTTTAACTTGCCCGGGGAAACGGGGCAAGTGATAGTGTCGAGCCCTACATGTATATACTTACCGAAAGCAAAGAGGACGACCTTGTTAACAGTCTTGCGGGGAAGGAACTCCAAGTCGTGACCAAAGAAGTCACAAACTCAATGCCCAATAAATCTATTTAATTTTAACTTGCCCCAGGAAACAGGGCAAGTGATAGTGTCGAGCCATACATGTACTTACCGAAAGCAAAGAGGACGACCGTGTTAACAGTCTTGCGGGGAAGGAACTCCAAGTCGTGACCGAAGAAGTCACAGACTCGATGCCAGATCAGGTCCGAGATACCGCATGCTACATCAACCGTGACAAGGCGATTCTCCGTGCTGAAATACTGTAGCCATGCTTTCACGCTGCTCTGATAAAGCGTATTCCTCCTCTAAAATAGATATAAAACCAAACAAATACAAGAGTAATTATCATCAAAACAACTATTAGATAAAAATGGCTGTATGCTACATCGACAGTGACAAGGCGATTCTCACAGCTGAAGTATTGTAGCCATAGTTTTACACTGTTCTGATAAAGCATGCTCCTCCTCTAAAATAAATATAAAAGCAAGCGTATTATCATCAAAACAACTATACGGTAAAAAGGTTGTATGCTACATCAACAGTGACAAGGCAATTGTCATTGCTGAAGTATTGTAGCCATGGTTTTACACTGCTCTGATAAAGCGTATTCCTCCTCTAAAATAAATATAAAAACAAACAAATAAAAGAGCATTACAATAAGAACAAAATATAGGGTGGAATTATAAACATGCCAGATCTAATTTTTTAAATGGCTGCTCACTACTGAAGAAATGCAGGCATGATTTAAAGCTCTTCTGATAATAAACATTTTATAAACTATAACTCCATTTGTAAATAATTGTCATCAAATTCTAACGATTCAAACATATATATAGAGAAACTGACCAGAAATACATAATGTGATTGAAAAAGAGGAAAGAAAATGGGATTCCAACGAGATTCGAACCCGAGACCTCTGGATTGCTAGACCAGTGCTCTTACTGACTGAGCTATAGAAAACCCTAGTACAGCGTTCGTCCCTGAAACCCCTTAGTTTTCATAGCTTGTGTGGTCAGAAGCTATTATAAACCTGACATAATCCCGAATGATAGAAATCAACTTGGGGATAAGTGATGCAAATTTTTAAAATAAAATTAAACCAAAATCTAAGAAATAGAGAATGGCCAATTTGCAGATGAACAAGAGATCAATTTACCGCAAGTCTAGAAGAGTCAGCCTCGTCACTCTGTCCACCCTCCTTCAGTTTGTCTGGATGCTTGGCTCCGTGGGCCTTAGCCTCTTCCATGACTTTATTCTCTGGTATTGCCAAGTTGAGTGCGAAGTATGAGGGGAACTAAAGAGGAGAAGAAAAAGAGATAAAGGCAGTGATTATTTTAGAAGTAATTTATGTGTAGCACTGTTTCGGAAGAAGAAGCTATTCTTCACATGTTTGTCAAGATGCTTAGCTCTGTGGGCCAATTAGCCTCCTCCAAGACTTTGTTCTCTGGTATTGCCAGGTTGAGTGTGAAGTATGAGGGGAACTATAGAGGAGACAAAAATAATCAAAAGAAATTTTATTTGAGAGATGGTTTATGTAAACAAATTACACTCATCCACAGTGTGAACAAAGTGTGAACGCACTGTGTTAAACAGTATGGAACAACATTTTAAATTTGAGCGTTTTCCACAGTATGAAAGCCAACTCACACTGTGGACACACTGTGAACATGCTACTATAAACATACTGTGAAAGTGCTAAGATATACAGCGTGAGCACACCTTTTTACACACTGTGAACGCAGTCAATTTCACACTGTGGCGATAGCGCCCTCACAGTGTGTTCACAGTGTGGGTTGGTTTTCACGCTGTGAAAACGCTCAAATCTAATATTGCGGTCCACACTGTGAAACACAGTGTGTTCATACTGTGGATGAGTGTGTTCTATCTGGCAGGGAAGGCAGGGTGCAGACATTTCCATATGGTGGTGATAACTGTTATTCTTTAACAAAGTTAATTTACCCTAAAAAAAAGGATTTATGCACTTTTTAATTTGTTTATTAAAACAATAGTAAAGCTCTAAAAAATAAAATTCAGTTCATGCAAAAATACATATGGAATGAACTGTCCCAAGTTAATTTGTCCTTTAATTGTCACACTTGTCGTATTAGTAGCCTACTAGTTCAGTTCCTAAATAAAGATTGATCCTTCAAATCATTAAAATATGACAGCATTAACAACTACGCACTTCCTGCCTATATCCTTGATAGCAAACTACACAATACATGATATATGGTCCGTTATCCATCACTGTCTAGATCCTGAATAGAATGTTTAAAACTTCCCTTTCCTAAAATAAATAATAAGGATGCTATAAGGTATATGGCAGAAAAAAGGAAAATTTAGTGATTTGTCATAATATGAATGATTTTCAAGACCAAATCAGCTTTGTTTGATGGAAATGGGTGGCGTGAAATACCTTTTCCGTGAATTTCTTGAGATCGTACTCTGGGTCGGATGTGAGGGCACCGCATCGTAGCAGAAATCTCAGATTGGGCACGACATCAATCAGGTAGATCTGTTTGGGGTCGGTTTTGATTTTCTCTGCGATGCTCTCGAGAATCCACTCCAACTTTATCACACCAGCATTATCCTAGAAAGAAATAAAATTTAAAATAAGATGATTGATGGATAATAAACATTCTAGCTAGACCAACAAGGTTTTAGAGATGTGTTTTATTGAAGGTTTCAAGAACTAGAATTTAGGGCATCGTATAGGAGCAGAAACGTCTATCAGTGGGATCTGTTTGGGGTCGCTGTTGATTTTCTCTACAATGCTCTCGAGAATCAATTCCAACTTTATCACACCAGCATTATTCTGGAATGAGTTAACCATTTGACCCAAACATATTTTGTTTATTTTAAAACATTTTAGTTATTATTTATCTCCATATTATGAAGCCCCCACTTCTGAAAACCTCTCCAGAGTAGAATTATATTGTTGACCTGTTGTGACATCATAAGCCATTCACTACTCAGTTACAAAGAAGTTACCTTCACCCAAGCTGAGTGCCTAATCACAATAGCATCAAAGGGTTGAATAGAATACCAACTCACGCACCTTCACGCAATTTCTATAGCTGTTGCTATATCAGAAGAAAAGCACTGTCTAAAATATTGCATGGAGGTATGCAGGGCATGCTTTTGTGTGGATGTTCTGTTTGTACTTTCATCTTTTGTTAATCTCATGGTAGCTGACCAGTGATTGACAGATGATGTCACAACAGGTCAACGTTCTCGCCAGTGTATAAAACACTTGGCGGCGCCGCCAAGTGTATGAGTTGGTAGAGTTTCCGGCGCCAAGCGTAAACTTCCCCCGCCAAGTGTGCCGCCAAGCGCAATATTCAGCGCCAAGCGCCTGAAGTAAATTGCAAATAAATCATGTTTATACAAACATTTCCTCATGCTAAATGTTATGGAACTGTTTTCACCGCATGAAAGACTTTCTCATCATATTTTCTGTGGCGATTTCCCATTGATATGCGATCCCTATGCGATTTCCCTGCGCGCGCGGTCGTCGCGAGTATCTCAGAAACGAACCTCAAGACTCCAGTCACGCGTCGGAAAGCGTGCGGAAGCGGGCCAGGCGGCGCGGCGGGCCGCCCCGCGCCAGGCCGTGCCGTGCGAAGAGGTGCTCTAGCTCTGATCGCGGAGCACCGTGCACGCACGTGGCCGGTTTGTTATTATTGTACGATCGACAATAGCATTTTGTTTTCACGTATTATGATCAGAGAAAATCATATATATGATTTTCCCGCGATCATAACACGCTACTAAATGTTTTATAATAATCTAACATGTTTTATTTCATATTTGTTTCCATTTACAGACAAAGAAAGGGATCGTCCAAACAGAGCTGAAGACAGGCGCACAACATGAGACGGATCATGGGCATTAGATAATTATAAGACAAAGGGATTATAGATAGATCAAGTCGAGTCATAACCAATTAAGGGGAATACAAAATGAGGGCATTTTGGTCCGACTTGAGCGATTATAGGGAAACGTTAATTGGCTAGAAATGATGAATGGATGATCAAGATGAGGATGACGGTATACAAATGATGCGCAGGTATGAGTGGGTCGGTAGGAATTGTTTGCACAAGGTAACTATGGAACTGTTAAACCCACGAGGCGAAGCCGAGTGGGTTTAGACTAGTTTCCATAGTTACCGCGTGCAAACAATTCCACTGACCCACGAAATAAACTTGCGCATCATCTGTTTTATAGAATGGGCATTGTTACGCCCCCCAAAAAGTCAAAAAATAAAAAATTAGAAAAATTACCGGATGCATGAAATAATTTTACCGGACGCATGAAATTTTTTACCGGACGCATGATTTTTTTACCGGACGCATGAAATTTTTACCGGACGCATGATTTTTTTACCGGACGCATGACTTTTCATGCATCCAGTACAATTAATTGTCTGCACAAATTTTGCTCTCAACCAATCAGATTGCAGGGATTTATCAACCCATTCTATAATGATGATTATGACATGAATGAACAGGTCAACAATAGAATTTACTCTGGAGGGTTTTTTAGGAGGTGGGGCTTAGCAACATGAAGAAAAATAAATGATAAATGTTCAAAAATATACAAAACATATTTAGGTCAAACCGTTTACAAATATTGAATGTGTACACTAATACAGATGAGCAGAAGTCAACATGCATTTGGTTTGCAGGGCCCCTTTAAGTGCAGCAGTGTAGGAAGGTGTACCGAACCAGGGTTGAAGCAATCAGGCAATTTTATCAAAGGCAATCCATTAAAGGCCACGCTAATTGAATTATTATAATTCTCCAGCACTCCTGGATGCACTATTGTGTGCTAGCTAGGATGTAATAAGATTTTACACCCCAGGGCAGGTGGTTTATCTCATGTTTTTTTATTGTCTCACGGCTAGTAAGTAGTACCAATATGTTGTCCTTGTGCTATTTTCTTATGTGATTCATTACTTTTTGCACATATCAAAACAAAAGTTACTAGATCCCTTTAAAGGTCATGCTAATTGCATTATTCTAATTCTCCTGCGTGCCCCTGACTGCACTATTGTGTGATACAATGTAATGAGATTATACATCCCAGGGCAGGTGGTTTATCTCATGCTTTTTATTGTCTCATGGCTAGTAAGTAGTACCAATATTTTGCCCTTGTAATTTTCTTGTGTACTGAGACGTTTTATTGTCTGGTAGGGCTCTCCTTTTTCAGGTGGCCAAAGTTACACATCCAATTTATTCTCACCATAGACTTGCGTGTTAGGCCAAAAAAAAAAAAAAACATGTTTAGCATCCTGCTCTTTTGAAAAAAGGAAGGAGGAGGCCCTTTTTTTTTTTTTTTTTTTTTCAAAATGGCCGACTTTTTTCAAAATGGCTGACTTTTTTCAAAATGGCCGACTTTTTTTAAATGGCCGACTGACCCATTTATCCAAAATAACGAATGAGTCTATATTAAAAGTACGATCTTTTTCAAAATCATTTTTTCCCCCAAAAAAATCACGAAATTTACATTTTTTTCGGATTTTTCAAACAAAAAAAAAAAAAAAAAAAAGCAGGCGGCCTCCAAAAAGGAAGCGGGCGGGGACGCGAAACATGTTTTTTTTTTTTTTTGGCCTTATAGATCCTAATTAGCTAGTGGCCAGTTCAAAGTTTCTAGCTTATTTCTAGTGGTTAAATGAAATTTCAGGTGGCCATTGTCATCCAGGCCACTGCTGGCTAGTCAGTGGTGTCACATTACGTCCTTGTGTGATTTATCACTTTTTGCACAATATATCAAAACAAGTTACTAGATCCCTTTAAAGGTCATACTAATTGCATTATTCTAATTCTCCAGCGCCCCTGACTGCACTATTGTGTGCTACAATGTAATGAGATTATACACCCTGGGGCAGGTTTTTTATTGTCTGGCTACGTGCCCCATTTGTCCAAGTTGTGTTATTTTCTTAACCTACAATTTACCCGTTCAAGCCTTTGGCACTGGCCAAAATTGATGATTTATCAGTGTGCTGGCCGTGCATCGTGTTTGTGTGTGACTGGCGCATAAATGAGTGTATTGAGATTGGGGCATTTCAGAGACATCCCCCCCCCCCCTCCTTCAAAAGTATGTTGACCTAAGTTGCTCTTTCAGCACGGTATATGGTATGTTCTTATATTACCTGGATTTGCATTGACTCATCATTACAGTTGTGTATGTACAGTGTACAGGTGCGTTGTGTATAAATGTGTGACTGGTGCATAAACGAGAGTATTGAGATTTCAGACACCCCCCCCCCCCCCCCCCCTCCCCCCCTCCTTCAAAAGTATGTTGACCTAAGTTGCTCTTTCAGCAAGGCCTCATTATGCAGTGAATGTGATATGGTATGTTCTTATCTTACCTGGCTTTGCATCAATTGGCTCATTCTTACAGTCTAGACGCTGCTATTAGAATCTACTAGTAGGGCAATGAATACTTATAAAGTACTGTATACGCCATATATTTCGGGTACATACATTTTCGCAAAACGTGACTCTACGACAATTTCGCAACTGGTTAAATTCGTGTTCGGCTGTTACCAACATGCATTCATGACTGTATTGAGAGAAATGCTAGTGAAGTAACTACTTTGCATTTGGTGTCAATATTTTTAGCACGTTGTTAATTTTCGCAATTCACAAGTCATTCGCAAAATTAGAGAAAAAAATAAAATATAAAAAATATAAAAAATATATGGCGTTAACAGTAAAGAATAGTGGAAATTAAAGAACCTTATTAAAGAAAGTAATAATACCATTTGCCACTAGAATTGTATGTTGTATTAAGGTGCAAAGGCATTCTTTCATTGAATGTGGTATGCCATGTTTATATCTTATCCGGATCGGCACAGGTTGGATATGGGTTTTTTTTCTTCTTTTCTTTGAACAATAAATACATTCCAACACTCTTCCTTGTCTTTTATTGTAGGATTTATGCACTCTATGAAGTTGCCCTGATTTAAAAATGTACCTTGCTAGCACTTTATCACTAAACACTGAATGTGGTATGCGATATCCATATCTCATCCGGATAACCACTGAATCATTACTACACCTTGGATATTGCTTTTTATGTCTTTGAAAAATAACTAAATGATACATGATGTTGATGTTAGCTCAAGTTTCAACTTCTCCTTTTCAGCACTATGCAATCGGGCACAGAATGTAGAACGTTACATCTTTGATCAGCACTAAATTAGATTGGTTGTTGTTCACTGACTACTGTATGACAGTCATGAAGTACTCTTTGATGTAAGCTTGATATACAAAATCACCTTCTCAGCACTTTAGCATTAAGTACTGAATGTGGCATGCCATGTTCATATCTTATCTAGATCAGCATTGTTTAGACACTTCAGACTGGATATTACTTGTATGCCTTTGAAAATATAAATGTATTTCAATTTATCCCCTTCTTATCATGAATATTGCATTCTATGATGCAAGCTAAAGTTTCAAATTCACACTTTCATCAATATCATGAAGCATGGGATGTGGTATGCCATGCTTAGATCTCATCTAGATCACCACATGTTTCAACACTTTAGATTGGATCACTGGCGTAAAGCACAGTTCGGAAGCACAATGCATTGGGGGGTCGAGCAATTGTTCACAAACCGTTTGTGAACAATTGCTCGACCCCCCAACGCATTGTGTTTTCCGGACAGATTTACGCCAGTGGATTGGATATTGCTATCTATGCCTGATCTATGCACCGATATTTGCCCAATTTACCCATTCACCTTTTTCAGTGGCATAGCGTGGTCAGACTATTTGGGGAGGGGGGGGGGGGGCATGCAAAGTTATTAGGGGTGGCGGCAAACCTTACATGTATTTCTCTGTTTTCTCGAAAAATGTTCCCTTATATGTTTCCTATTGTTTTTTTCTTCTTCAAATTAATGGGGGTACCTGCCCAACTAATTCCCCCTTCCCCCCCCCCCCCCCCCCCCCCCCATCGCTACGCCACTGACCTTTTTAGCACTTTATCATTAAGCCCTGTTAGGGTTAGGGTTGCAATGTTCACATCTTACATAGATGAGCACTCACTGTTTCAACACTTCAGATAAATTTCTTTATGTGCCTTCCGAAAAAATGTATTCATGTATTTCATCATCTGTTTTGTTTGCATTGCATGCATTGCACTCTATGAAGTTCACTCGAGTTACAACATCACCATTTCAGCACTTGACTTGATCATCAAGCACTGAAAGTGGTATGCCATGTTCATATCATATCTTCAATCATCACTACTGATTGGTTTTATGTGTGCCTTTAAAAAATAAATATAATGAAATAAACATGAATATATTTCTATAATTATGTTCTATTCCTTTTTTTGATAAATGCAACTAACTGAAACGTACTTGGATCAATACTGTTTCCAAACTGTAGATTGATTCTTAAACTTTGTATATAATAGGTGCCTTTAAAAAGTAAATTGCTTTCAACATACCCCTCCACTAGATTTTGACCATCCTCATTATAATACAGGGCCCACCCGGTTTCGTACATATATCCTGGCTAGCTACATGGGGTTGTGTTTATGCGCCCTTCCTCCCCCCCCCCCCCCCCCCACCCCCCCCCCCCCCCTCCGAAAAATAAAAATAAATAATCAATTATTTTTACGAAAATAATAAATACAATTTATTTGTTTTAATATCAAATACAATTTTTTTAAAAACATTAAGAAAACATGTGTTTTTAACAAAATAAATAAGGTGTGTCCCCCCCCCCCTCCCAATCAACACAACCACTCTACACCACAGTGCCTACATGTTGTATGTACACTTTCACAAATCATCATTAGTCATTAGATATGACAGGAACACTAAATCAAATTAGCACTATTACTTAACACAACTGCACATGCCATCTAAGCCATCAAACCTGCCGACTGTCATTTTAATTGACAGTTCGCATAATTATGGGAACTTGGTGGGTCCCATATTAACCCAATGCCTAAGGAGACCTGGTGGGTCATATAGCGCATAGGGACATGTATGCAATTGTGCTTATGTGTTATGCGCTATATAAAAGTGTTTCATTATTATTATTATTATTATATTAACTCTTTGGGGATTGTAAAATCTTCTAGGGAACATGTTAACCTATTGCCTCTGGGAACCTGGTGGGTCCTGTATTAACTCTATGGGATTGCAACATCTAGTAGGGAACAGATTAACCAATGCCTACGGGAACATGTTGGGTCCTGTATTAACTCTACTGGGATTGTATAATCTAGCAGGAAACTTGTTAACCCATGCCTACAGGAATCTTGTCACGGGTCATGTATTTACTCTATGAGGAATGTTAAATCTAGTTGGGAATGTTCAAGTTGACTCTCGGATTGCAATATCTAGAAGGGAACAAGTGATTCTAAATACCCATTAATTCCTTGGGCACGTTACGCATTCAATTGTGACAGGCTATAAAAAATCCTGGCACTTGTCAGTAAAAATCAAATGTAGATTGTCATACCATTACAAAGGCCTCATCACAATTGCTTTCATTTGATGCTTTGTTCTAACTAATTGGTCAATAATTAAAGAAGATTTATCATTGTTTACATTACGTTTCACCCAAGTTAGAAAACAACCGCTTCTCAGGCCTGAGGAGAGGTTGAGAGATTCGTGCCTCTAGTAATATTGTATCACCGTTTACACCGTTCTTATCGGTTTACTGCGTGTAACCGGAGGAGATTATCTCTATAATACCACTAGGTCTCGGGGGGCAGTTAACAGGGCATGGAATGTTGACGAAAGCTATTAAAATGGTTGAGTTGATTTCCACCGTGGTGGAGATCACGGCTAACTTAGTGAAACGTAATGAAATTGTACAGTATAGGTATTTTACACACATTGTGTGAACTTAAAATGCCTCATTCTTCAACACATGAATAACTGACAAGTGCCGGGATTAGCTATAGCCGGTCACAATTAATCTACAGCAATTTGACATCATCACTACATCATGTAGTTGTAAATTTTGTTTTGTCCTTTTAGAACAACATTGCTTCTATATTAAATGTACATCATCTGCACTATATTATTGTATAGAATATTGTGAAAAATGTTGTTCCTTTATACACCATATACCCGAAGTACTATAGGGCAAGTGCTATTGTCGAGCCCTGTCTTTGCATTTAATTGTCTCTTCCCTATACTGCTAAATGTGTGCATACAAAAATCAAGGCATCTTCAGTTGTTTACCCTCTCCATGCTTTGAGTGCTAATCTCCACTCTCACTGGTGTGCCAAACGTGCTGATTGTCATAAATCTTTCATTGTGTAAACTTGAAGCAATAGTGTGGTTTGTGCTGCCAAAATACTATTAAAGGCAAATATGCGTGGGTTAAAATGGGTAGTCAGCAAAATCCAATTTGCACTCCACCGTAATCTCCCGAGGTAAACTCACGATGTGTGTTGGATCGATTTAGAGCGGTGCTTCGGAATATCTGAACACGGGCCTTCATATGAAATTGCATGCAGCACACAGCTGGTAGCTATTATGTACCTATGGATAAACTGTACATTGAGGTAGTCGAACCGCTCGAGCTGTCCCCCGAGGCAATACAGCGCTGATAGAATAGCGGCACTTTGATGACGAGTGCGGTTGAGCGTGTTGCATAATACTTTTGCTCGTAAAAATCTCTGACAAGGAGTACCTCCTCGGTAAACAAACATTCCGAACGCGATGCATTTTCGACTCGGTCGTTCGTGAACTGGGAAAGTTTGCGATCGCAACTTATAACTGAGCAAAGGGGGATTACGTACCGTGCGTAAAAGTGCGCAATATGGATTCGCGCATCTGATATACCGGTCTGAATTGCCTTTAAGGTAGAGTAAAGTATCCTAAAATAAACAAAAGATCTGTCATTGTGTAAACACTATTCAAGCTGCATAGATCTAATATCCTATTCAACATGCAAACAATGTCTTTCATGTACACAGAATATGCAATACAATCAAACTTGCTGATTGGCACAAGCCTTTCCTTGTGTGACATAAACTTGAAGCAATATGATAATTCCATGTTCCCATAAAACTATATAAATTCAAGGAAACTTGCGCATCTCTTATTCTTAATTAGAAAAGCTATTGTAATAATTATACATCTTAGCACATAAAATCAAATCAAGGCAAATCACTTTTACCATGGGACAGTGGGTGGGGGGGTGGGGGGGGGGGGGGGGGGTCAAACTGCAAAGAAAGAACTCAACATAAAGTGCAAGCGACCTCATCCTTGCACTTTGGTAATACAATACCTGGCCACTTTCCAGACTGGGGTTTTGTTTGTGTGTACAATTGGAGCTCGTATATTAAATTTGCTCTAAATTCATAAAAATCTGCACAATTTAGGACCAGTTGCCGCATATCGAGGGAAAATATCTCAATGAAATTTTAGGGCCAATATGTCTGTACACTTTCACTTTAGTAATACAATACCTGTCCACGTTCCAGACTGGGTTGTTTTTGTGCGTGTGAAGTACAATTGGAGCTCGTTTATCAAATTTTCTCTAAATTCATGAAAATATCTCAATTTAATTTTAGGGCTAATATGTCTGCAGACATTAGGCAAGTACTTGTCTCTAATGTTATGAAAATCATGCACACTTTAGGGCCAGTTGCCGCATATCGAGGGAAAATATCTCAATGAAATTTTAGGGCCAATATGTCGGTACACTTACCTGTACACTTTCACTTTGGTAAAACAATCCCTGTCCACTTCTCCAGACTGGGTTGTTTTTGTGCGTGTGAAGTACAATTGGAGTTCGTTTATCAAATTTTCTCTAAGTTCATGAAAATCTGGACAATTTAGGGCTCGTTGCCACATATTGAGGGAAAATATCTCAATTTAATTTTAGGGCCAATATGTCAGCAGGCAATGAGCAAGTACTGTGTATAGTTTTCAATTGCATTGAAAATTACTACATGAAATTGATCTGGATTCTTTGTAAATGTCAGGTGCTCTTTTATTAAGCATGATATTGTAATTGGAGATGAACGGTCCAATTACTGTATGTCCCGTTTTACTTTTTTAACCTTTTTTTTTAACTCTGTGTTCTATTTAAGGAACTTTTGTTTGCAAGCTTTTAGTAGTAGCTTGGGGAAACCAGAATTTGAAATATCCTCTTCTTTGTTTCTTGCCCAACCAGGTCACAAGGCACAACAATATTTCCATCATTGCCATCTAGGTATTTTACAGTGCCCATCAAGTTCTTGCAAATTTCCATCGAGTTGCCCCTAGACTGTGGCGAAGTACACAATTACAGTATATCAAGAGCGTCTCGCCAAGAATCAGCATTTTTTATTGAGTTGAAGGAACAAAAACAATTGAATGCAAAGTGGACAGAATAAATTGCTTTCTATTTTTGTAGTGGCTGTGAATGGTCGAGGCGTCCTATTGATTTAAACCTGTGAATATAGATGTGCTCCAAAGGATAAATTTTACAGATCAATACATGTGCATGGCACTTTTTTATTTGAATTCTGAAATCCCAAACTTTAGGTATTGTATGTTTGTAGTCTTGAACTATCTATCTATCTATCAGGCCATAAATTCATCCAGACATTGGACAAAGCCCTCCTCATGACATTTCCCTTCTCTTCTGTCTCTAGCTATCCTGGGACATGTGGCCGTTCCCATGTATGATGTTAGTTCATCTCTCCATCTTTTCACGTCAACTAGGTTCTTGCAAATTCCAACTAAGGCAGCTCTAGCCAATAGCGAAATACACAAGTACATGAACATCAAGATTGTCTCGCCCAGTTTAGTTGTGTTGATTGAGTAAAGGGGTACAACCAATTGAATGCAAAGTGGACAGAATAAATTGCTTTCTATTTGTGTAGTGGATGTAAATGGTCGAGGCGTCCTAGTGATTTAAACGTGTGAATGTGCACTCCAAAGGATAGTGGAAGAGATACTGAGCATGGCACTTTTTATTTTTATTCTGAAATCCACATCTATGGGTATTGTATGTCCATTAGCCCACTAGGTTCCTGTAAATTCCAACCAATGCATCTCTAAACAATGTCAAAATACACAATTTATGTAATCAACATCAAGAGTGGCTCGCAAAAAAATCATGCTCATGTATAGTTGCCTTGATTGAGTAAAGGAGTAAAACCAATTGAATGCAAAGTGGACAGAATAAATGGCTTTCTATTTTTGTAGTAGCTGTGAAAGTGTGGGGGGCCCCATTGATTTAAACGTGTGAATGTGCACTCCAAAGGATAGATGTACAGATCTATACATTTGCATGTCACTTTTTATTTTATTCTGAAATCCACCTCTATGGGGATTGAATGTCCATTGCTCACTTGTAAATTCCAACCAAGGCATCTCTAGACAATGTCAAAATACACAATTACATGAACAACATCAAGAGTGGCTCGCAAAAAATCAGCATGTATAGTAGCCTTGATTGAGTAAAACCGATTGAATGCAAAGTGTGCAGAATAAATGGCTTTCTATTTTTGTAGTGGCTGTGAAAGTGATTGATTAAAATGTGTGAATGTGCATGCTCCCACAGATAGTTGTACACATAATGAGTGGAATTTGCACTTGATATGTGAACAAACAATTGACAATGCACCTTTTAAGCAATACTTATCAGATACAGCAAACATTGCATTATAAAGGTTTGCTGACTGTAACCCACCACTTTTAAGCATTTAACTATCAATCAGTTTTTTTTTAGATTTTAACTAACCATTTTTGTATTGCCAATGTTTTAAATACATGTTGACACATAAACTACAAATGTTGGCTTAACCCCTTGACTACGGGAACCTAGTGGGTTGTGTACAAAGTTTATGGGGATTTCAGAATCTCGAAGGGAACGGGTTAAAAACCTGTTCCCTTAAAATAATGAAATCACCATACGCTTTGTACACAGCCAGCCTGGTTAATGTACAGGTTAACCTGAATACTACTAGATGTTGTAAACCCCATCTAGGTAATACAGGCCACACACCAGGTTCAAAATAGGTAATGGGTTATGTGCAGGGAATAATTTTCATCCTCAAATTTGATTAGCGATTTCAACCGATTGATAAATATTTCAAATGAAATTCTGTACACTTTTATGGAAGAAAACTGCTACACAAAAGATATTTTGTATAGCAATCATGCAAAAATGCATAGCAAATTGCGATGCGATACCAGGAAAATTATTCCCTGATGTGTATGTTTAATACAAATATTGAAGAATTATGCATTCCACACGAGGTGCATGTAGACAATGGCAGAATATTTAATCATATCCAGCCCGTCTAGCCAGCTAGGAATGAGCGGCCTTGATTGATCAAGGGACCGGAACCAATTGACTGCAAAGTGAACCAAATAAATTACCTGCTATTTCTGTACTGGCAGTATATGGCTGCATGAGGCCGCATATTGATTTGAACTTTTGAGTGCTGTCCAAGAAAAAAATCATATCACATCCAAAAGGTATTTATATTCTAATTAGCCTCCCCACAAAAATTTGTTCTACTTGCTCATTCAGGCGAGTAAAATAATTTTTTTAAAATTTTGTCTTGCCCAAACAGAAAATCGACTTGCCCGCATACTTCCAGATGAGATATACACATAAGAAATTAATGTTTTCTTTTAGTTTGATTACATTAGGTAATTCTATAGCTAGCTGAATACCGCTCCTGGAGGGCTGAGGAGTGGTAGAGATTTTTGAGCACTCAAGCCTGCATCCAGTACATTTTATCAGGGTTGGCACTTCTTATCTGTAGCCCCTGGGCGCTGATGTCTCAGCAGAGGATTAGCAGAGTGTAGAGTTGACAGTAGTAATACAACTGATAAGAATGTGGTCGATACGGAAACAAAAATGATAAAATTTTTCACCACGATGGTGGAAGACAAGCTAATGGGACAATCACGTCATTAATTATTTAGCTGCCCTATTGGGCAACAAAAAACTAGACCATTTGCCAAGTTTGACTTGCCCGCTACTAATTTGAACTTGCCCCACAGGCAATTGGGCAAATGCTAGCCAAGAATCCCGGAATTATATCCAGCATGTCTAGCCAAGAGTGAGCAACCTTGATTGGGCAAGGGACTGGAACCAATTGACTGCAAAGTGAACCAAATAAATGACTTGCTATATCTGTACTGGCAGTATATGGCTGCAGGAGGCCGCATATTGATCTGAACTTTTGAGTGCTTCCGAATTCCCAAGAAAAAAATCATGTCACATCTTAAAAGTATATTACACGCCTCCCTACAACCTTTTTTATTTTTTATTTTTTCGTCATTTTTCTCCACTTGTATGTGAATTATGCATTCAAGATCATGTAATAATTTAAAACGTGCATGTGCACATCTGTCAGTAGACGGGTTAGCTTGGCACACAATTATCGTTATGTATTCACATATCGACAGTATAAAGACATTTTACAGAACAATCCAGAATCATACAACATTTCAATCGAATGGGAAAGGGCATCTGCATTAAAGCCAACCTGAATGATTAAGTTTTTGAATGTACACCGTATAAAATATATGGATATAAATAATATTTGAAACATAGAAACATGTATATTATCATAATCAAGACATTTTCATATTACGGATATCATATAATAAAAAATTTCAATTAAATGAAAATCTATCAAGAAAATGTTTAGACGGATTATATATCATAATATACATTTCTTTTTAATTCAATGGTAATGGTCCTAAAGCTCAAAAGAATTTTAGTTTGCATGTACATGTAGGAAGATCCCATTACAAAAATATATTCTGCACAAAATAGAAAAAAAGGCCAGCATTTAATATATCCATTCCTACTAAATTTCCTGACTAGCCATTTGTAATGTTTATTCTACAACAGAGAGTGCACTATATGGAAAGACGTTGGTACATGGCTTATAATATTGCATGCACGTAGAGTACACTACACATGCAACTACACATGCAACGCTAAATGCATGCACGCATGATACTGCATGCATAACAACTGGACTGTGCATTATCAATACTAGATGCTATGCTCTTCTGCCAGTGTGCTATGCAGGCGGTAATGTACAGTGCAGTGAAGGGGGATTTTAAAGGGATAGATCTATGGCAGAATCGGCCCAGCTCATTTGAAAATATTGCGGTTGTTCTTACCAATAGAAGAATGATGCCAGTTTTGTTGTTATTTGTCTTCACTTAACCTGTTGCTTACGGGAACCGGGTGGGCTATGTACAAAGTCTATGGGGATTTCAGAATCTCGTAGTGAACGGGTTAAATGGCCAAAAATTATAAAGTTCACAAAAGTGATATTTGAGACCTCACTCTTAAATACCAATATCATTGTAAGATTCATCTGAATTATGTTCAATATTTTCATAGAAAACATCAGTTTACATGATGATTCATGTGAGATTTGTTCACCTATACTGCCTACTTGATTTTGACTTCATTCAAGAACACTTTTCATTAAATCATACACACATAAATATCTCCATATTTAGAACGACATGAACAAAAATAGAAACCTATTCCATGCCTTTGTAACCATAAACCAAACAACAATGTGCAACAGAAATGTGGAAGCTCAAAGTAATATATTGGTTGAATTTGACAACGTTACTAGATCCCTTTAAAGATGGTGAGTATTCCATGCATTATGTGGCATTGGTTCATATCACACACGCAGAGTGTGTATATTGCTCATGAAAGCGCTTGGGGCAAACTACCCTTTTCCAAATGCCAGTCATTTGAAAAAGAAAAAAATGTGGTTATGAAATATGTTTTTATAAAAGTAGGGGGACATGTCACAGCTGATTTCGTGCTCATATCCGTGATTAAAGTGATCCATTAACTTAATCAAATTCAACCAAAATTACTTTGAGCTTGTACTTTCCTTACATTCTTGGATTTTTGCTCATGGTGAGACAAGAATGAAATGGGTTTAAATTTTGTAAAAAGCATAATTTAATGCTGAAATGTTTGTAAATTATACATACAAATAAAACAACTGGAATTTCAACTCCAAAATGAAAGCTGAACTATGCAAATTTTCCTCCATCATTACCAACAAGGACTTATAGGGGAAAAATCATTTTGGGGGGCTACTTTTCAAGCTTACCTGCATGAAAATAACACTCCAAAAATTGATTTGCATTGAACTCTTTGCAAATTTGTCTGGGGCTCTTTTTGGCATTTCGGGGGAGAATTCGCCCGGAGCCCCCGTGTATTTGTTTTCAATGAACAAGTACACACGTGTCTTTGAAATAGAATACAGCTCCCATATACACATAGCAGGGATGGAGGGATGAAGTTTTTAATGACAATGCATTCTCCAGCTGTTTTCTAAGCTACAGCGAATCATTTTATTGTATTACTCTCCACTGGACCTAGCATTTCTCAGAAATTATGAATGTTATCCATTCTAATACAGCTTAGCCAAGCCTCCACATCTAGCCTTTTTGTCTCTTCTGGCCGGTTTGAGGAATTGAAATCATGAATTTTCACATTGTACCTGCATAAACAATATATTGACTAGTACATGTTGCCTTATGTGCAACAAAGAACAAATTTTTGCGCTAGTTGTTTTTTAATTGTTTTGCACTTTTGTTGCTTGTTTGTAGCTAAGAGATTTACAAGTGTGAATAGGAATATCATTTTTTTCCTTGAAGTCTGAGTGAAATGTTAGTTACCAGATTGGGCAACCCGAGTAGACAATTTGTGACATTTGACTTGCCCCTATTATAATCAGGCAAGTGCTAGTGTCAAGCCCTGATTAATGCGCTAATCATATTCCACAGATGTGAAACAGTTTGACCCGTTAATGGTAATTTCTGCATTTGTGCTACTGGGAGGAATTTGGGCTAAAATGTCTTGCAACATGAATTAGGGTAATATCTACACAAGATGTGAAAACACTCTATAGTTAAAGGTTTTTTTGTTGTTAGTATGATGCAAATGTGAATAGTCCTTTAGAAATCTATTGTAGCTCTACATGGGCAATACTATTAATAATAGCACAAACAGTTCATGTATAGCGCATATATCACACTAAAGATTGGAGATCACCACCACCTGTGAACAAAATCAGAAATATTTTAGTCTGAGCATGGTTTAAAGGGATAGTTGAGTTTTGGTAGAGAGGGCGCTAGACTCCTTTTTTTTGGTGAGGTAATGAAAAACTGAGTGTAAAATTTGAAAGAGCATAATATTTAAATAATAAAATCATCTTTGTTTGATCAAAATCTGTTCAGAGACGGCTGAAATATCCATAAATATAACAATTTGTAATACACCTGGGGCCCCAGGTTTATTAGAGAATTTTGAACCAGCCTTTAAAAATTCAAAAAAATGCTTCCTCTTTTCAAAAAGTTACAAAATAGGTATTTAAATAGTTGTTGGTTATTTCTCTATCTAATCACTATTTCATTCAACAAAGCATCACAATGCACAATATTTTATTCAAAATGGTTGAAACCGATGAGTGTTTAGAGAGCGCCCTCTTACGTTTTAACGGCTCTTTTTTAATGATAACATGATCTTTACTACGTCATTTGTAATTTTGTGTTCCTTTCTAGTTATAACTATTAGTTTGTAATGTAATGATGCAGGTTTTGGTTACTAAAATTCAGTTTCACCAAAACTGTACTCTCCTTACCAGAACTCAACTATCCCTTTAAAGGGAGGAGGAAGTAGGAACAAGTGTTCTGGGTTGATAAAAAGCAAAGAAGAGGGGTGGCTGGTGGAGGAAGATATAGCGGGTATAGAGATGATGCTAGAGACAGGCTTGCTATATGATGACACACGCGGTACCCCAGGGTACCGTTGTACCCCGGGGTACCGCGTTGTGTAGCGCCATCTTGTGTCCACTTGAAGCACAACCGTATTGCGTTGTGTATGCAGTGCAGCGCGAGATTGTATGCACGCTATACCCCGGTACAGCCCTAAAAAATAAATAATTAAACAAAATGGCGGATATTCGTTTGGTACCCCAGGGTACCATTTATGTCATCATATGTAAAAGAGACAAAGAACAAAGAGGAGATTTATGGATGTAGTCAGGGAGGAAGGGTGTTTGGTGGAGAAAAGCAGGATTATTACAGAGGATGGTGGAGATGGAGTTGCCAAGTACAGGGAAGGAAGAGAGAGAGAGAGAGAGACATCTAATGTTGGGAAAGGAATCAGGGTGGTTGGTGATAATAGAAGAGGATGCTGGGCAAGGGGTAGCCAGGGAAAGGAGGAAATATATAACAAACAAAGAGGATAGTTATGGATGTGTTGAGGGAGAAGGGGTGGTTGGTGGAGGGAGATATATAGGGAGGGTATATAGGGGGAACGATGCTGAAGATGGGACTGCAAGGAAAAGGAAGGGAAGGGAGACAGACTAAAGAGAAGATTAATGAATGAAGTGAGGGAGGGAGTAGGGGTGTTAGAGAGATGCTATGGATGGGATAGCCAGGGAAGGGACGAACGAGAGAACAACCAAAGAGATCATGGACGTGGTGAGGGAGGGACTAGGGGTGGATGGTAGACATGACGCAAACATCCCATTAGAGCTATTCCCTAGTAAAGTACAGTTTAGTAGGGTGTTAGCACATCAAATTGACAGTCTTGAAAAGAGCGGAGTCTTTCCCCACTCTCTGATAAGACGGTATATTGAGGCCCTCGAGGGGATTATAACTGATAAGAGACCCAGCCAAGAACCCCTTCATTGTTGTTGATCAGATTAGGTTAACTAATCTGACCACACACTGAAGCCACTGGGTCTTTTGAATGAACTTACCTGTCAAGAGTCATTTGGGAATGTGTGTGTGTATGATGAGTTTTTCCTCTCTATATTTTATGTTTATGGTTCGCAACTTTCCTGATTCTTGTTATGGAATTTTGTATTTTGTTTAGTTTTATTTAAAAATGAATCAAATATACATATATATATATTTATATATGCAACGCTCGAAATTAGCACAGGCCCGATGGCCCGGGGCCACCAAAAATTGCTGTCGGGCCAGTAAAAAACTCATAATTCCAATGTTTACTGGCCCGATCGGGCCACCATGTGTTGAAACAATTGTGCACAATATTATGGTTCTTATTGCAAATTTGATACCTCACAGAAAATACTTGATTTGTGGTTTAAAAAGAGAGGAAAGAGAGGTCAATAATGAACAGTTTTGTGTGATTTTTTTTCTTATGCCGACAGCTTAGAAAAGGCGCAAATTATTGTAATTAGCATTATTTCTGCCCCGCCCCCCATCCGATCCATCCCACATGTAAAATTTGTACAGCATGTTCCACTTGGGATAGGTAGAAGGATATCAAATTAATTATGTTATCAGTTCAGTTTGTATATAAAACTTGAATAAATAATAGGAAATATCAAGAATAATATTTGCTATACTTGCGGAAATAAGTTAAGAGAAATGTTGTCCGATTTGTAAAAGTTTAATTTGTGTTTTTTTCCATTCTGTTTATCCCCACACCCCCGTTTTGTGAATGGAGCTTTCCAATTCCAAATATGGAATGTAAAAACATGTAGTGAGTGTGTGCATGCAATTTACGTGAGCATAGAAAGTTTACGATCAATTCATCAATGTTTGACACCAAAATTTTAACAACAAAAACCCACAATTTGAAAATATTTAATTTATGTGAGGTTTATAAACCATAATCCATGGAAAAGTGAGGTTAAAAGTCTGAAATGTGAGAGGATATTTTAATAATCGATCAAATTTGGTTCGCATGTAAAATTCAACATAGCCTATGTTGTGTCTGCATTGTCTACGTCTTGTGTTGCCGCCGATGTTGTGACCGTGTCCGTAAGTTCACGAAGAATTTATAAATGTTTGACTAACAGTTTTACAAATATAGCACCACAATTTGAAAAATGTGTCATTCATGACAGGTTTCAAAACAATATTCTACGGAATTGTGAGATTAAAAGTCTGATATATAAGTACAAATTTCCATTATCAATCAAATTTATTATGCATGTAAAACTCAATAAATCATGTTTGCCGTATTCGAAATCGGATACAGTAGATCGGTGACTTGTCAATGTTTGCAGCCGATGAATCGGCTTTTTGACTTACAATTATTAGCTTTAAACACCACAATTTAAAAACATGTTATTTGTCTGAGATTTTCACATGACATTTACACAGAATGTTGAGGTCAAATTTGTATAATAACAGTGAATTTTCCACTTTTCCACAGTTTTGAATGTGCTATGAATTTTCTCGTTTTTTTCTTTTGTTTTTCTTTATTTTCTTCTGTCGGACTTATTAAATAAAGATACTTCGGCATGATTATGTTACTGAGTTATATTCGTAACGTTAAAGGTACTTCAGATTCGTCAAATCAGATGCGCGGCGCCATCTTAAGTACACGTTGCGCACGGTGCGTGATTCACGTTAGCTCAGTGTCATGCGGTGCGCGCAAACTGGCCCAGTTCAAAATGGCGACCCGCTGTGTAGCATCCCCACGCTTGATGCCCTTTAATAAAAAGGGCGCACGTGCTGGTTCGTAAACATAGTGATTAGATAGAGAGATACAATTTTGGAAAAGAGGAAGTATTTAAAGGGGTAGTTTAGTTTTGGTAGAGAGGGCGCTGCACATCACAATTTTTTTGTGAGGTAATGAAAAACTGAGTGTCGAATTTGAGAGAACATGCAATTTTAATGGCAGAATAAACTTTATTTGGTCAAAATCGACCCAGAAACGGCTGAAATATCAATAAATATATCTGATCTTATAATTATTTGGGGCCCAAATAATTAGATGATTTTTAGAAAAAAAATTTAAAATGCTTGCACTTTTTCAAAAATGTTCCAAAGCGTTTTTTAAATAGTTGTTGATGATCTCTCTATTTAATCACTATATCAATAAAACATTACATGCATAATTTTGTATGAAAAATGGTTGAAACCAATGCCTTTTTAAAAAGCGCCCTCTTGTGTTTTAATGGCTCTTTTTGAATGATAACAGGCTTTTTACTTAGTCGTTTGTAATTTTGTATACCTTTCGAGCATGGTGGAGTTATAACTATTAGTTTATAATGTTACTGTGCAGGTTTTGGCTACTAAAGTTCAGCCCTACCAAAACTAAACTACCCCTTTAAACAATAATGTTAACGGTTGGTTCGGACCCACATTAATTACAAATGAATACGTTTGTGAATATTTCATCCGTTTCTGAACCGACTTTTATCAAATAAAGTTTATTCTGCCTTTGAAATAGTATAATGCTCTTTCAAATTGTTACAATCAGTTATTCATTAACTCACAAAAAGTATTATGTGTATAGCGCCCTCGTTACCAAAACTCAACTTTCAACTTGAGGTGAAGGTTATGTACCGTTTCAGATTGACGAATTCGATGCGCAGTTCTAATGTGGCAAACCCGCTCGAGATGTCGAGTAGGCCAGAACTAAGCTGATAAGGGACGCGATCGTGGCTATAAGCTAGGCTGCTGTTGTTGTTTTAGTTACAATGGGGAATTTTCACCGGTGGGCCTATTTCTCCAATTTGATGAGCAGAAATGTGGTAAACCCGAGTAGGCCAGAACTAATCTGATAAGGGACGCGATCGTTCTTCATGCATGGCTATAAGCTAGGCTGCTGTTGTTGTTTTAGTTACAATGGGGAATTTTCATCGGCGGGCCAATTTCTCCAATTTGATGAGGGGCAATTCCACGCCAAAGTGGACATTTGACCAAAAATTTTCCAAGCATTTTTATGATACAAATTTGGTATAAAATCAAAGCTTAAATTCTATATTTTTGGAATTCAATGAGAAAATTTTAGTTTTACATAATTTTAGTTGTTTTTTTATAATAACATTATAACCATAATTGAACCTCAAAAATTTGACATTTTTGTGAAAAAGTGTTTTGATCCTGTGTTTGTTTAATATTTCCCCAGTTAAGCCTAAAAACCATTATTCTGACTCCTGAGATATGACCATTTCGTAAAATATTAAATTTGTATGATTTATTTGATTTGTTATGCTTCAATGACTTCTTATTTTCAGCCTATGAAAATGTCCTTCCGTTACCGAAAAATCAATATTTTTAATTTTGTGGCTCACATAATTGTTAGAGAGCAGACCAATCTTCAGTGCAAAGCAAGTTCAAGTAGGCCTTCCCATTGATAACAATTGTATTACTCATTGTTTCTTCGTTAATTAATAAATAACAAAAGAAAATGTCCTTCCGTTACCATACACATGGTAACAGATGGACAAGTTACCTCATATTACATATTATGACAAAATTTATGTTCAAAAATTGGTCTCTCATATATGAAAACCCAAAATAATGAGACAATACCTGCAATGGCCAGCTATCAGTGGCGTAGCGTGGTCAGACTAGTAATTTTCTGTGTTTCAACCAATCAGATTTGTGCATTTAGAACATTTGATCTGGCTCACAATTGATTTTATCTCTTTCTGCAACAGGGCCCTTGTACCATGATGCCATTTGTCTGGATTTCTATTGTATGGGGATTAGTAGGTATATTTAACTGTGGTGAGCCAGGGTGTGAATAGGCTCTGATCATGACTTTGAATAGGTCTTTTTTTTATACAATACACCCCTATAGAATTCTTGGACATGGGTGTAGGTCTAAAATAATTAAATTGTACATGAAATTTGCAAACTAAAAACAAGGCTGTAAAAAAAGCAAGAAATAATATATCTCCAATTCTTTCATATGTTGTAGAAATTATATCAAGCCAAGATTTAAGCAAAACAAATTCTCAAAATTATTTGATCCACGAGGTAAAACGGAAGGTCAAAATCTAAGGTCAAAGGTTATCGTATCCAAACTCGCTCATGCATGAACACAAATGGCATAAATGGATTGCACATAACATCCCCAGTCCAATGACACCTTTACAAAATAAATTGACCCAACGGTTAATGGACAATGGCCATTTGAAAAATGGTGCCCACGCCCATTTATTACAAAACTCCCCCATAAGAATCGACCATAGCGCCAAAACCATTGGGCGGATTGGGCTAAAACTTAAATATTTGCGCTTTTAAAGGTTGAAATATCATACATACCAAATATTAGCAAATTTGAAGGGGGCTGCGATGAAAATGTTCTACTTTTTTAAAGGTGATTTGACATGGAATGACCCTACTGTGTCATATCATACATTATAGTGCATTATGTCCTTCCGTTACCGAACATTGGTCCGCTTTGTGTGAAATAACTCAAATATCTGCGGACAACTGTTAATCAAAGAACAAGTAAATTCTTCTTATCCCTTCAGAGAATGAAATGTGTACCCTTAAAATATTTTGTATTATTTAATATCACAGAGTTTTAGTTAAAACTGATTTGATAACAAAACCTTGTCCATTTTGGTGTCCTTCCGTTACCGACCTCATTTGTATGCATATTCAATAATGTGCGGAGATTAAAAAAATAATAATTATGGGACCTTAAAACTGTATGTTTTGGAAGTATTGTTATCAAAATAGACTATTCTAACAACACAAGTATTTAAAAATGTCTTTCTTAAAGTTGACAATTTGTGTCGGAGTGTCCTTCCGTTACCATGGATTGACCATGAAAAAGAGCCATTGGACCATGAAATATAGTAAGAAAAAAATAGAAATGTAAATGCTTGTGATGTCCATATGCTATCTATGATACAAACTCATTTTAGACCACAAAAGAGAGGTTTCCTTCTCATAAATGGTCTTTAAATTTCAAAATTAATTTTATTGTACAATTCCAATAGACTTTTCAGAGGTCCTTCCGTTACCGTCCTTCCGTTACCGAACACTGGAGTAATTAATTTCTCATAATTAATATACCAATGTAGATATTTTTCTTAAAAGGTGGTGTTATACTCTGTGAACATAAGGAAATTGACTAGTAGCCAACTTAACATGATAAACCTCGTAACTTCACAGAGATTGGGTCATAACTAAAAAAATTGAAAATCCATGTCCATTTTGGCGTCCTTCCGTTACCGGCCTCATTAGTGTCCATATCTAATTTACATAATGCGGTCAAAATTTTAGAAATAGTGGAAATCAAAGGTGTCCCAACAAGGATCAAAGACATGCCATTTAGAATAAAAAAATCAAAAGCAGGATCCTGGAATTATTTGATTGAAGTTCCAAAATTGTGTCTGAATGTCCTTCCGTTACCGTGGAATTGCCCTGAGGCGAGGTCTGTTATACCCGAGTAGATATAGTTGAGGGATTGAGAACGCTCAAGGATGTTGTTGTCGTTGTTTTATATTAGAGGCTGACAGTTCTACATCTCAATAATCAACGCGAATTATGAGCACGCATATAATATAAATTCATTTCACGCTAATTACTATTATGCCAAACTGTAAAAGTTTCACGCCAGGATTACAATAGTTGAGTACAGCTCAAGAGTTCAGTTTGGGTCAAACTGAATTTTAGTAACCAAAAGTCAAAACCTGCACCATTACATTACAAACTAATATAGTTCAAACTCCACCATGCTCGAAAGGAATCCAAAATTACAAACGACTAAGTAAAAAGCATGTTATCATTAAACAAAAAAAGAACCGTTCAACTCAAGAGGGCGCTCACTAAAAGCTCATTGCTATCAACCATTCCGAAATTAATAATAATAAAAAGGGCGCACGTGCTGGTTCGTAAAAATAGTGATTAGATAGAGAGATACAATTTTTGAAAAGAGGATGTATTTAAACTATAATGTTAACGGTTGGTTCGGACCCACATTAATTACAAATGGTTACGTTTGTGAATATTTCATCCGTTTCTGAACCGATTTTTATCAAATAAAGTTTATTCTGCCTTTGAAATAGTATATGCTCTTTCAAATTGTTACAATCAGTTATTCATTAACTCACAAAAAAGTATTATGTATATAGCGCCCTCGTTACCAAAACTCAACTTTCTCTTTAATTGGATGTTTTTTGGGGGGCTGAGGATATTCACTAATGACTGAACATAGTTACTTTGGACACGGCATGCATGAAATTATGCCGACATTTTCATATAATTATTATAAACTAGGCTCGACATTAACGCTTGCCCGATTGCTGGGAAGAATAACAAAACTGTTGTCGGGCAAGAAAAAATGTGTAAAGAGACTATTTTAGTTGCCCTTACGAGCAAGTAACAATCTATTAATTAATTTACTTCGACTCGATATCGTCTGTCGGACTTATTAAAATAAAGATACTTACCATGATTATTTTACTGAGTTATATTCGTAACGTACTTAATTCTCGTCCCGTGATTTTATTGTTCATATGAATGATATTATCCCGTAGATTTAGGAACATGATTTTCTTGTACTGGCAAGAGAATTCGAAGCGGGCTATAATTGTTGCTGTTGTTGTTATTTGAGGTGAAGGTTCAGAAACGGATGAAATATTCATAAACGTAACCATTTGTTATTAATGTGGGGCCCCACAAATATTAGATACTTTTGAACCAACCGTTAACAATTGTTTAAAGGCTTCCTCTTTTCGAAAATTGTCAAAAGAATTTGTTGATAATCTCTTTCTCTGATCACTATTTTTACGAAACATCACATGCGCATTTTTTTTATTTTTTTTTTATTTCGAATGGTTGAAACCAATGAGCTTTTAGTGAGTGCCCTCTTGAGTTGAACGGTTCTTTTATTAATGATAACATGCTTTTTACCTAGTCGCTTGTAATTTTGTATTCCTTTCGAGCGTGGTGGAGTTTAAACTGTATTAGTTTGCAATGTTATGGTGCAGGTTTTGGTTACTAAAATTCAGTTTGACCCAAACTGTACTCAACCTTCCCTGCTTTAGCGTGAAACTTTCACAGTATGTCATAGTTTTATCATAAAATAAATTTGTATTATGCGTGCTCATAATTTGTTTCTGTCAGCCTCTAATACAAACAACGACAACAACATCCGTGAGCGTTCTCAATCCCCAACTCGGGTTTAGTTGACCTGGCGCATCAAATTGGCCCGCCGGAGAAAATTCCCCATTACAACTACAACAACAACAATCACGCGGGCGAAAGACGTAATCCCCCAACTCGGGTTTAGTTGACCTGACGCATCAAATTGGCCGGCCGGAGAAAATTCCCCATTACAACTACAACAACAACAATCACGCGGGCGAAAGACGTAATCCCCCAACTCGGGTTTAGTTGACCTGGCGCATCAAATTGGCCGGCCGGAGAAACTTCCCCATTACAACTACAACAACAACAATCACGCGGGCGAACGACGTAATCCCCCAACTCGGGTTTAGTTGACCTGGCGCATCAAATTGGCCGGCCGGAGAAAATTCCCCATTACAACTACAACAACAACAATCACGCGGGCGAACGACGTAATCCCCCAACTCGGGTTTAGTTGACCTGGCGCATCAAATTGGCCGGTCGGTGAAACTTCCCCATTACAACTACAACAACAACAATCACGCAATTCACCTCAAACAACAACAACAACAACACGAATTATAGCCTGCTTCGCTTTCCAGTACAAGAAAATCGTTTTTTCTACCTCTTGGCGCGGCAAGCTATCGGCGTGACACTGCTGAGAAATTACTGCTTCTAATGATAGAATAAGAAGGACTTTTTATCGTTGTCCAAATTCTCAAAATTTCCATTTCGTTCAAAAGATATTTACGATCGAAGTGTACAGATATGAAATTGTCTACGGGATAATTTCATTCATATTAACAATAAAAGCACGGGACGAGCAATTAACGTTACGAATATGATTCAATAAAATAATCATGGTAAGTATCCTTATTTAATAAGTCCGACACACGATAAACGAGTCGAAATAAATGCCGTTATTTTGTCCGTTTGTGTTCTCCAATGTCAAAATGGGTCCTCAAAGTATACCGATTGCTAGTTTTGCAATGCAGTTCCACCGACTTCCAGATCAAACTTAGCATTGTAAGGAGTCATATTTTTCTCATTGATAATTAATAGATTGTTACTTGCTCGTAAGGGCAACTAAAATAGTCTCTTTACACATTTTTTCTTGCCCGACAACAGTTTTTTAAATTCTTCCCAGCAATCGGGCAAGCGTTAATGTCGAGCCTAGTTTATAATGATATGAACATGTCGGGATAATTTCATGCTGCCGTGTCCAAAGTAAGTTCGGGAAAGTGAAAAACCCGGACCGGAACGACCCGGAATATGCTTCAGATTTGTTACCGGGTCCCGGACCGGCCCGGAACCCGGTAAAAACCGTTTTTTGTATCATCTCTCTGGAGCATAATTTGGGATTACAATAGGCATTATTGGCATCGTTTATATGGCGTTGATTTGAAGCCATTGGTACTACAATTTTGTGATGAATCGACATGTTTACGATGTTATTTTTTACCAGTCTGACACCGGAAAATTTCAATCTGCCAAATCTGGCGCTCATGACGGGTTTGCTTATTTGACCTTTGAGAATAATGACGACGTGGTATTCAAAATAAATTAGGCCGCTTGATATGTTTTCATATCGATTAATGGTGCAAAATTTAACTATATAAACATAATCATAACATGTTTTTTTTTTCTTCTTTTCTTTTAGGGAAGATGACAGACGCTCCGAGGCAGTAAAGGTAGCACATCCATTTTGTTGACAGGCTCCTTCAAATCATCGGAAACCTTCAGCTTCAAAGAAAAATTGCTTTCCGTCCGTC
Organism: Echinarachnius parma; assembly: GCA_037951105.1. Taxonomy (NCBI): domain Eukaryota; kingdom Metazoa; phylum Echinodermata; class Echinoidea; order Clypeasteroida; family Echinarachniidae; genus Echinarachnius; species Echinarachnius parma. The sequence goes on from JBAMJV010012741.1 coordinate 53,953, forward strand.
TTGTTCAACTAAACACTTTTTGTTGTCCCCTTCTTTTAATAATTATAATTTGTTGACTGTCCAGTTAGTTATGTTGATAATGACAATGATGATGACGATGAGTATATATATGATTTAATTTGATGTGCTATATAGCGATGGTTTTGATATATAAATATATTCTATTTACTCATGATGATGTTCAATCATAATAGTAAATCGTACTTTAATCAGCTTATTTCGTATTTCAAATGATGATGGAATGATGGATTGTGGTGATTGTGATTAGTTGATGATATAAAATTGATATTTGAGCGTCATATTGAAAACAATAACTATATCATACATAATCAAATTAATTATAACCCGGTTATATGATGCTTGAATATGGTCACGCTGATAATTTGTACGAAGATAAATAATTGGAGGACAATGATGGATGATATAATTGATGATCAGATTTTAAAAATAAAGATTTGGATTTGATGACATGACTTGGTGAAAGAAAAGTAAAGACGATTGTGGCCAAGATTTACGTGTGCGTAGATCGTGTGATTATTATTATTGAATAAATAGATGGCATTCCTCAGGCTAATGATTGTGTGTGTGTAAATCGGGGTGATCTGCATGTGTGTTTGTAGCCTTTAGCCAAGGCTCTATATGGCTTGGAGATTATCTATGCGATCGCGAGCTAGCTAGCTGTGAGAGAGCACGGGGTCAGCGAGCGGGACGAACTGGCTCGCTTCGCGCTCGATATAATGTTCGCTTTCTTATTCGCTCACTCTCCGCTCGCGTAATTGTGCATATAGCGTGAGTCTTGACGAAAGACTAGCGTGCTTTGCGGCCCGACGATACCGATGGTCGGTTGTTGTTGTTATTAAAAATTAAATAACAACAACAACCGACCATCGGTATCGATAGGCCCGACTAGCTATGCGGACTTGCAGCGCGGGAATTCGGAAGCCACCATCATCACGCACATGTGCAAGGAATAGAGAGAGAGAGTGAGAGACCCCACTTTGATACGAGGTGCGAGATATGAAAGAACAAAACAAACAGTACAGAAGATCGAGGCGGGTGGGGGGGGGGGGGGCGGCAAAACAGCATAAGTTACTGGAGAAAAAATGAAGTTGAATACAATGACTGCAAACATGATTACACTATATTTAATATTATAATCAAATTAATTATAACCCGGCTATATAATACTTGTCACGCTGATAATTTGTACGAAGATGATTATAATTGGAGAACTACGATGGATGATATAAATGATCGGAAGATTTATGAATGCCGATGGTGAATATGAGATGATTGTGATGATTATGACGACGATGAAGATGATATAGTGATAATAAAGATATGATGGTGAAGATTATAATTATTATCATTGAGCCAATGAAATCGATGTGTTCACAAAATACGGCAACCGCAAGAGATGGAGAGAGGCGGTCGGAGAAGCCCCTACCTGACATGACACTGCGATCACTCCCTCACTCACTCTAGTAAAAACGCAAGTAGTGTAATTTGGAAATTTTGAATTCAACAATGCTTCGGCGATTAAAACTTCACAAGTTTACGTAAGAAACGTTATTATAAGTAATCAGAGTTGAGCTTGAATACACAACAAATATGATACAGCATTAATTTGATAACCCTCACTCAAAAACTCCCAATATAAGAAAGAAATTCCCAACCTCTTTTATTTTTCAACCTAAAGAGAATGTTTATAAAATAAGTAAAAACAACATGCACTCAACAATCACTCAACAAACGACCCAGAACATGTCCGCGCAATGTTTACCGATATCGCCCATCGGCAATGAGGCTTTCTCGGAAGAGCAGTCCACATCTCACCGCAATCTAGCTCGGTCTACACCAATGCATTATACACATACTTTTGTTCAGGGCCTACAGTATAATTATTATTATTATCATTTGATTATAATAGATTGATACTAGCAGATTACCTACCTGGCATGCTTACCTCGGATAAACTGAGCGTCATGCAGCCTTGATGAAAAGTGGAGGCATTCCCGACGTCGTCCAGGTTTACATCAATTACCAATAGTCATGCTTTTTATGATACCCCTTTCATGGTGCACTTACCGATGAAAATACCGATATAATTTCTTATGCAAGTTGAAATCGATATACTTCCCCTCATAATCATCAACAATTGATTGGAAGTTTTAATAAAATACAATCATCAACATAATCATTACATATACTCATTCATTACCAAGTCATCGTCTATTTGTAATATACGTTTTATTATTTGACTTATTGTCATCGATCAGCATCACGTATTTATACAAATCATTACCAAGTTTATTATTTTCAATATGACGCTTAAATTATAAGTATATACATTTTTATCATCAATTATTCACAATCACCACAAGCCATCATCATTTTAATATCAGCTAAACTAAAATAAACTGATGAAAATATTACGATTGAACAATCAAAACCATCGCTAGTCGCACATCAAATTAAATCCGTATATCATCGTCATTATCAACATAACTAACTGGACAGTCAACAAATTATAATTATTATAAGAAGTGGACAACAAAAAGTGTTTAGTTGAACAAGACGGACGGAAACAAGGGTAAAGCATTTTTTTTTCAAGCCCGAATGTCTGTTGAAGCTGAAGGTTTCCGATGTTTTGAAGGAGCCTGGCAACAAAATGGCTTTGGTACTCTTTACTGCCTCGGAGCGTCTGTCATCTTTCTTAAAAGGAAAGGAGAAAAAAACATGTTATGATTATGTTTATATAGTTAAATTTTGCACCATTAGTCGATATGACAACATATCAAGGGGCCAAAGTTATTATGAATACCACGTCGTCATTTTCTCGAAGGGCAACATATTTTTATAAACGCAAAACATGAGCACGCATTTTAAAAGATATATTAACGATAAAAATTATGCAAAACTTATCTAAAACATCTTCATTATTCTTTTAAAATAAGCGAACAAAGTTAGGACAAATGCACTTCCAGAAAATTATGGCTAAAACATCGTATTTAAGAACGCAAAATACATTCACGCACATTCAAAAATATTTAGAATAAAACAGAATTGTTGACAAATCCCGATTTGAAAATCAACTTATTCCGCAGATATCGGAAATATTTTGACATTGTTATGGCCCCGTTTTCCACTTTAAAAAAAACTGCGGAAGAAACGGGAATACGTGTATTATTCAAACGGGAATATAACTTTCCAAAACACTTGTTTTTTTTTACCGGGTTCCTGAAGTTTACCTCCCAACCCGGACCCGGCCCGAACCCGGCAAAGAGCCAAAATCCAGCAGTTTCAACCCGGTAACCCGGCCCGGATCCCAGGCTTAGGCGCTATATACACATAATAATTTTGTGTGAAATATTGAATAACTGATTGTAAAATTTGAAAGAGCATAATATTTTAATGGTAGAATAAACTTTATTTGATACAAATCGGTTCAGAAACGGATGAAATATTCATGAACGTAACCATTTGGAATTATTTTTTTTATTTAGGTTGTTTGAGTATGGAGAGTATATTTGATTATAATTAATACAAAAAAAGGATGTAAGAAAGTTACACAATTAGAACATTATTAACTTTATTTCAATAGAAAACAGAGATAAAAAACATGACCTATTTTCTAACAAAATGAACTGAGCTGCATTGCATGACTGCAAAAACTAACACATGATGCTGGTGTACTTATTGCTTATTCCAAAGAATACAATACTAATCCCCTCAACCATGCCCTGAAGCCATATAGGGAACCTTGAATGGCCTTATCTACTAAGAGGATTATAAAACTCCCTCAGCCAGTGATTAGGTACTAGACTGAGTGCGAATTCGATGTGCTGATTTTCTAATGGGGTGTTCACGTCATGGGGAGGCAGGGTATACAGTGGCAAGGATGCAGGGGATCTGGTTGCCGGGGAAAGGAAGGAAAAGAGGAAGACCCAAAGGATCAAAGAGGAAATTTATGGATGTGGTGAATAGAGTAGGGGTGTTCGGTGGATGCAGACAGGGTGTAGAAGGGACACTAGAGATAGGCTTGCCATGTAAAATGAAGAGACAAAGAACACAGATATAGAGGAGATTTATTGATGGTGATGGAGAAAGGGTGTTTGGTGGAGAAAAGCAGAGTTATTATGGAGGATGGTGGAGGCTGAGTTGCCAAGTACAGGGAAGGAAGAGAGAGAGACCTCTGATGTTGGGGAAGAAATCAGGGTAGTTGGTATACTAGAAGAGGAAGCTGGGGATGGGATTGTCAGGGAAAAGACGAAAAAGAGAACAACCAAAGAGGACAATCATGGATGTGTTGAGGGAGGAATGATGTATGGTAGAGTGAGACAGGGTATACAGGGGCAAGGATGCCGGACATGGGACTGCAAGGAAAAGGTAGGAAGATGTTAAACTAAAGAGGACAGTTATGGATGTGTTGAGGGAGGAGGGGTGGTTGGTGGAGGGAGACAGGGTATAGAGGGGCAAGAATGCCGGAGATTGGACTGCAAGGAAAAGGAAGGAACATAGGAAAGGACGAAGACCAAAGAGGAGATTTATGGATGTGGTGAATAGAGGACAGACCTATATGTTGGGGATGGAATATGGGTGGTTGGTATAATTTACAGAAGAGGATGCACTGAATAGGGGTAAATGGAGAATTCAATCCAATGTGGTCTGTGGCTATACTACCCCATACTGGGTCAACCTAAAGGGGAAGGCAGATATACTGTTTGTTTAACTAGCGCTCTGCTGTTGAAATTAATTGCTCACTGCATGGGTTTAGTATGCTGTATAAACAGACTGTCCACACTAGAGTCGTAACCAGGGGTCATATATAGTGTAGTATGCAACAGAAGACTACTGTCCACACTAGCGTCATTAACCAGGGGTTGAAAATGGATTTGGTATGCCGCAGTAGCAAACTGTCCACACTAGCCTCATTAACCAGGGGTTATAGATGGGTTTAGTATGCTGTAGAAACAGACTGTCCACACTAGAGTCATTAACGAGGGGTTGTAGATTGGTTTAGTATGCTGTAGAAACGGACTGTCCACACTAGAGTCATTAACGAGGGGTTGTAGTTGGGTTTAGTATGCTGTAGAAAAATGGAGTCAATAACAAGGGGTGGTAGATGGGTTTGGTATGCTGATAGAAGCAGACTGTTCACACTAGAGTCGTTAACCAGGGGTATAGATGGGTTTACAATGCAGCAGAAGCATACTGTCCACACTAGCGTCATTAACCAGGGGTTATAGATGGGTTTAGTATGCTGTAGAAACAGACTGTCCACACTTAAAGTCATTAACGAGGGGTTGTAGTTGGGTTTAGTATGCTGTAGAAAAATGGAGTCAATAACAAGGGGTGGTAGATGGGTTTGGTATGCTGTAGAAGCAGACTGTTCACACTAGAGTCGTTAACCAGGGGTATAGATGGGTTTACAATGAAGCAGAAGCATACTGTCCACACTAGCGTCATTAACCAGGGGTTATAGATGGGTTTAGTATGTTGTAGAAACAGACTGTCCACACTACAGTTGTTAACCAGGGGTGGTAGATGGGTTTGGTATGCTGCAGCAGCAACTGTCCTTACTAGAGTTGTTAACCAGTAGTTTATAAGAATTTGTTCTGCTGCACCAGCAGACTGTTCACACTGGAGATAATAACCAGGGGTGGTAGATGGGTTTAGTATGCTGTAAAAGCAGACTGTTCACACCAGATTTGTTAACAAGGGGTATAGGTGGATTTAGAATGCAGCAGCAGCAAATTGTCTACACTAGAGTCATTAGCCAGGGGTAACACTAATTCAATTAGAGTCATTCACACTAGAGTCATTAGCCAGGGGTAACAATAATTCAATTACTATATTACAAGCTACAAAATGTACTTAGTGTGGACTCAATGCCTTTGCTCTAATCATTAACTCACTTGGTTGTCAAATTGAAACACACTCTTATTCTGTACTGTGATTTGAAAATTTAAAAAAAATGGTGTTTTGCTGTTGTGGTAAGCAGTCTATGATTGCAGAGGGTCAAATAAATTGTATGGCACAGCATTTTGTGCATTGTTTTCTCCTCTAGTGTTAGTATGCCTGAAAGCTCTATACATGCATGCATTTTTCTAAAGAACTCATACACTGGCAGTCACATACAACTTGATGGATGGATACACATTTGTATGCAAAAAGATGCATTTTAATTCATCTACAGTGAGTTTAATATCTTGTTATATTATATGACCTATAAAGATACTGGTGTGCGATTGGTCAAAATGCTGTCACGTGACCATCGCTACAAGGATGAGAAGCGTTATATTGACCGATCAGTCAATATAATCCCGTTATATTGACCGGTGACGTAATTTACGTCACAATGGGTGTGTGAAGATGAACAATGTGCGCGTATTAGCATCCTGGCACGCGCAGCGTTGTTAAGTTTCTACGGAGATTGCGCGATCCGAAAGTAAATTTGAAAGGAAGGTCGAATAAAGAAGCATTTTGCGCAGCATTTCGATAACAACACACTGTTCTACTGGAAGGATTTCGATTTAATCTAATGATTTTCCTTTGTCCATAATTTTATTTCAACACCAAATTGATATTTATCTTGATTTGTATCTATATAGGTCATCATAATATAACAGATATTGACTTTTTCCTTCGGGAACCATATAACATTTCATTTCCCTCGGGGAGTTATATTTTTGTCTCGGAATACTATATTTTTCCTCAGCGCTACGCGCTTCGGAAAAATATAATGTCCCTCGACACAAATATAACTTCCCTCGAGGATCTCAAATGTTATATTGCCCCTCAAGACAGTCAATATCTGTATAGTATCTAATTGCCTATGTAAATTTGATTGATGCATCAATTGATTTGGTTTCCCTGCTTTCTGCCATGTAATGTATATCAATCACAAAATAACATAGCCCTTTCAATTTTCACTTCATGAATATCTTGCATGGAATTGAGTTCTGAGCTCAAGTGGATTTTTAACAATGGTGTAGACAAACGCCCACATCTTGGGGAGCGTGTTTTAAAGGGTACCATCTTTAGTATGCCATTCCTTCAACAAGTTCACAAAAATATGTTTTCAGAAAGAAAAAAAATAATTGGAAAACGCATCACCATTCTCAACCATGCGTTTTGCGTGCATAGCCAGAGCGTACTGTGCAGAGCGAATGAATCATCCGGGAATCTATTGACGTACGCGTGAAAGCATTGGCGCACTCGCAAATGCTTGGACCGTATGGAACCAGGAAATAGCAGTGGTTCCGTAAGTGGTGGAAATTAATTGCTTTGTTTATGAATTACACAACCCTTTGCAAAATGTTGGGTATCTATTTGATATCACAAAACGGTACCAAAACATATAATAATGTGTTGTCCTTTGCCTGGTGGTCCCCTTTAAGCCTCATTGTTTTCTAGCTGCCATGTCTGACAGTAAATAAGCTCTTACTGGCTGTCAATTTCTTGAATAAACTAAAAGAAATCAAAGTGGCTTTATTGAATACATGCCTTTCATATTTAAGCATAGTTCATAATAAACCTAAATGGTTAGCATCACATGAAAGCACAGCCATAGTCTTATAGCTAAATGTACTTCAAATAACGCCAACATTTTGGGGAGCGTGTTATAAACCTCATTTTTTTCCTAGCTGCCATGTCTGACAGTGAATAGCAGGCTGTCACTTTTCTTTCATAAATGGCTTGCATGCTACGACAAAGGAACTAAAATGGCTTTATTGAATTCATGCCCTTCATATTTTAGCTGGATATCTCGTATCTAAATGAAAGCATCACTGCAGCCAGTCTCAATCAGTAATAGCCCAGTCACATATCAACAGATTGCGCAAACGGATGTCAAACGGAGAGCTAAATTTTCGATCCGTTCTATACGTTTCTTGTCCGTTCCTTGTTCGGTGATGTACGTTGTTCTATGTTTTGTACATAAGCAATTGAGACGACTTTCATCACCGGATAATTTAATTTCGCAAATTGTCTATTCGTTGGGCATACGTTTCCGATATCCGTTGATATCTGACCGGGCCATTAAGACTGAACTGAAATCTGAAGTAATACTTTAACCTGTGAACAACGAGATTCTGAAATCTCCATAGACTTTATGTCAACCCACCCGGTTCCCGTAGTCAATTGGTTAATGTACCAGTTGAAATACATGTGTATTTTCAAAAGGCATGCATGTGCACGATGTATATGAATGCATGCTATTACCTTGTATCGACCAGTTATGGAAATGATATCCAATGGGTGCTTCAAATTGAAGCAAAATTTATTTCGCAACCTAATAGTTATTCATGAAATATATATCTTAACAGCTTAAATGTTATTGCATGTTTTCGTGCAGGAAATTACAGAAAAATGCAAGATATAACTTTGTTTGCACAAGTGTCCACGTAGTTCTTCCCTCTGCACTCAAAAAATTAGTTTATAAATGCACTTGCAAACCCACATACAACATATGATATAACATAATCAACACATGCATCATTTCAACCTGCTTAAAACACACATTGACAATCTAATGGGTGTTACTGTGCTGGCTTCATAATTTGCACATGCAAAACAAATTAATTTTCCTCAAATAATGGCTTTTACAGGATAGTGCAATTACATCATGTAAATTTGCAATCAAATAGCAATTAGCCACACAATCGGAAGGTGTTAATGAATCGCTCCCTGTCACAGCACGAAAGACATGTACCGCACACAGACGTCAATTAATTAAATCAAATACGACCGGATCAATATGTAAACTCATACAGATAGAGAAGCTCGTGTAATGCTTAAATGCATTTCTATTAACTACCTGAATAGACAAGTCAAATTAGTGCTGAATGCGTTGTCTAAACGTTCTAAACGTAATTTAGCTTCAAAAATCGTACTGCCGTAATAACATTGAAAAAACATATAAGAATTACGGCAAAAACAGAAGGTTGGCAGCTCTGTGTGTTGCATTGTTGATAGTTGTAAGACAAGGGGGTGTTACACAGAGATCCTTAGTTGATCTTAGCGCTAAGATGGTCTTAAATATTATGGAACGCGTTTAGTGTCTCAAAACATTTTTGTAAAAGTTATGTCAAAATGCATAAAATGTTGATTCAAATCATATATTTTATGTGAAGATTATGAATCTCTTTGATAATTAGAAAATATATATATGATTTGAATCAACATTTTATGCATTTCAACATTATTATAAAACTGTTTCAAGACACTAATGGCTTTCCATAGTATTTAAGACCATCTTAGTGCTAAGATCAACTTAGGATCTTTGTGAAACACTCCCTAGGAGTAGGAAGAGCAGGAAGAGGAGGAAAAATTCAATGATGGGAGAAAGTGCAAGAGACAGCCAAGAGTATACCGTCCAGGGTCAGGGGTTCATAGGAAGAGGACAAGCAGTAGGAAGAGGAATAAGAGAAGGAATGAGTTAAAGGAGACATTTCCCCACCTTCAATTTGTTTTTTCATTACAAAATGTTCTCCTCACATGATGATTAAAACAGAATTCCATGCAAATATTTCCAACATTTGCACTATGAGCAAGGGAGGAGCATCATTGAAAGTCACTCGCAGTGCAGGCTAGTCCCCTTTATCGCATGGGGAAACTTCTCCTTTAATGATTGGAGTGAGCGGAAGCAAGAGACAGCCAAGAGGCATACTGTCATTCAAGGAGTGAAATATTCATAATGCCCATCATGCCTGATGGGAAAATAAACCGACAAGGCCACACAATCCTTTGACTGAGCTCTATAAAAAATAAAAAAAAGTCCAACGCACAAACAGTAGTGTCAACTGTGCCGCCCTGATGACTCTCCCATTCAAGAATGGTCCAAAATAAAAAAATAAACTTTGGGGGTAGGATTTGATAAGGCAAAATCAAATGGGTTTGAATGGGTCTTACTTGGGTTAAAACTTGCAAATTGCATGTGTTTTTTGTAATCACGGTCAAAGCAACATACATCAAAATTATCATGGCACATGGTGGAGGGAGTATAATTATACTGGCAAAAAATAGTAAACCTGTTCCATACTAGAATGTGCAATTTCCATAAATACAGTACCCACCAGGTTCCCATAGCCAATTGGTTAATGATTTTTAAAAACACGGAAGCAAGAGATTGCCAAGAGGCATACTGTCATTCAAGTAGTGAAATATTCATAATACCCATCATGCCCTGTGGGAAAATAAAACACCAAGGCCACACAAGCCTTGATGTCCAGGGCTCTACAAAAAATTGTTGTCTAACTTTCCCAGTCAGGCGCAAGTTTGTATGCAACAAATGGCTTGCCCAAGAACGAACATGATAAGACTACAAGTAAGGAGAGAAGAAAAGTTAATTTTTGCTCATGGAAACAATTTAAGGAGATCTATGCCCTCTCATCTAATGCATGAAATATTCATGTGAATGTCTAGGAAACAAACCCGAAGCCATGAACCTTACGCAATCATAATTTTCAGATTAAAATTCCCCAAAAAGACTTACTGAGACACTGACGGACAGTGAACAATATCGTATTGGGGATTTTTGTTTGCTTAATACATTATATTTATTTCTAGATGTTAATGTCATGATGTTTATAGCAGATGCCTAACTCAGACTATGGTTAAAGAAAAAAGAAAAAGTGAATTTGCAAGAGGAAACTATTTAAGGAGATGCCATCTCATCCAAGGCATGAAATATTCATGTGAATTCCCATCAAGGAAACAAACTGCTGCCTCAAAACAAACCCTAGGCCATGCGTACATCACACAAATACATTTCAGATTAAAATTCCCCAAAAGACATCTTAAAAACTTACTGAGACACTGACGGACATGCAGTGATCAATATCGTATTGGGGATTTTTGTTTGCTTAATACATTATATTTATTTCTAGATGTTAATGTCATGATGTTTATAGCAGATGCCTAACTCAGACTATGGCTAAAGAAAAAAGAAAAAGTGAATTTGCAAGAGGAAACTATTTAAGGAGATGCCATCTCATCCAAGGCATGAAATATTCATGTGAATTCCCATCAAGGAAACAAACTGCTGCATCCAAACAAACCCTAGGCCATGCGTACATCACACAATCATACATTTCAGATTAAAATTCCCCAAAAAGACATCTTAAAAACTTACTGAGACACTGACGGACAGTGAACAATATCGTATTGGGGATTTGTTTGGTTAATACATTATATTTATTTCTAGATGTTAATGTCATAATGATAAATAGCAGATGCCTAAACTAAGACTATGGTTAAGGAAAGAAGACAAAGTGAATTTGCACATGGAAACAATAAAGAGATGCCCTCTCATCCAAGGCATGTAATATTCATGTGAATTCCCATCAAGGAGACAAACTGCTGCATCAAAACAAACCCTAGATCACACAATCATACATGAATAAAAAATTAAAATTCCAAATAACATCTCAGTGACACTGATAAATGGAGAGTAAACAATATTATAATTGGGAAACTTTTTGTTTAAAACATAAAATTAATTTCTTCATCTAACTGACACTCTTCCTATGATAATGTAATGATGTTTAATGTGCACAGCAGACTAAACTGAGACTATGGCTAAGGAAAAGAGAAAAATGAATACACGCAAGAGGGAATCATGGGAGATGCCATATCAAGGCATGAAATATGTATATATGTTCAATTCCAGTGAGAAATCAAACTCTACTGGAGCAAAAACAGAATGTGAGATACTTATTACTAATTACTTATATAAGATAGTGATCGCAATTAAGAGCAACCGCTGACCAAGTTTGTTTCCCCATCGTTGATGATGATCGATGAAATTAATTTATGCCACTCTGATCATAGAGACCTGTAAAGACTTTAAGTTGGGAGGTGAACAAAAGAGAGAGAGAAAAGGAGAGTCCAGTAGGAAAACAGACTCTACTGGAGCAAAACACAATGTGACTGTGAGGTACGTTGTTTTTGTTCTGTTTTTGCTTCACCATCTCCAATGTAACTGGAATGATTTTGTGCCAGTATGATAGCGTACAGACTAATAAAGATTTTACGACGGTAGGTGATATTAGAGAGAGAAAAAAGTAGAGTCCATTGAGAAAACAAAAACTGCTCAAACATTGAGAGGTTGTTGATGTTGTTTTTATTCACCATCTTCAATGTTAATGGAATGATTTTGCGCCAGTGAACATAAAGACTAATGATATAAGATCGGAAGGAAAATGAGGGTAGGAAAAGGATATTCCCCCTTCATCTGAGGAGTGAAATATTTAAATATGTCTATGCCCAGTGGGAAAAGAAACTTGGAATTGGCGGCACAAGCACAAACAAATCCTCAGCCCGCTCCTTAGATTGTATCAGATGATGATCGCTAAAACATCAGGCTATTAACCTGATCAGGATTGTCCCTAAAATAATGGAAAATACATGAAATAGCCAAATCTGTTAGTCCTGAATACATCAACGACTTTGAGATGGGGGAGGAATGATAAAAGGTGAAGGAGACGTCCCCATAATCTGAGGAATGAAATAATTTATGTGTCCAAGCCCAGTGGGAAAATAAACTCACAATCGGCGGCGGCACAAACTCAGAATCTCAATCACAAGCAAATCTTAAGCCCGATCCCTAGATCATATCAGCTATGATGATCGCTAAAACATCTTTTAGAAGCAATTAGAAGCAACTGGGTCTAGGATTCATGAACCAATTTGTTTCCTCATCGTTAATGGTAATGGAATGACTTTGCGGCAGTCTGATCATAAAGAATATTACAGATTTTAGGATGGGAGGTGAAATCAAAGAGAAAAAAGGAGGTGCCTCGCCATCAGGAGTATCCTAAACCCGCTCCCTAGATTAAATCACATGATGATCACTAAAACATATTTTACGAGCAACTTAGACTGGGCCGAACAAATTTGTCTCCTCAAAATCTTCCATGATAGTAGAGTGATCTTGCTACAGTCTGAACATTAAGACTATCAACACTGTAATTATGTGGAGGGAATGACAGACATGTAAATGAGATGCCCATCATTAGTGGAATGTAATATTTATCTGTCAAAGTCCAGTGGGAAAAGAAACTCAGCGGCACAAGCAAAACAAACTCTAGGCCACCCTGACAGATTATGTCATATGTCAACACTAATGGGCATGTCAACATGTCTTATAGAAACAATTGTGTCTTGGGGGGGGGGATGTATATATTTCACGATCTTCAACGATAGTGGAATGATTTTGCTACAGTCTGAACATATTGACTATCAACACAGTAAGATCATGGGGAGGGAATAACAGACAGTAAAGAAGATGGCCCATCATCAGAAGAATGTAATATTTATCTAGTCAAAGTCCAGTGGGAAAACAAACTCAGCGGCACAAGCAAAACAAACTCTAGGCCACCCTGATAGATTATGTCAGATGTCAACACCAATGGGCATGTGTCAACACGTCTTATACAAACAATTGTGACTTGGGGGGGGGGGGGGGGAAGTATATATTTCACCATCTTCCACGATAGTGGAATGATTTTGCTACAGTCTGAACATAACGACTATCAACACTGTAAGATGTGGAGGGAATGACAGACAGCCCATCATTAGAGGAATGAAATATTGATATGCATGTCCAACCCCTGTAGGAAAAGAAACTCAGCGCACAATTTGCCCAAGCAAAACAAACTCTAAGCGACATATCTCCCACACGATCATGCCGGATTCAAATGCCATCACAAGTCAAACTGCTTTGTGACTGTCACATCAACTAAATGCAAAAATTACCCTGATATGATGTGACCATCAAAATTTGGTTCTTTCTGAGATTAACATGCTATCATTTTTTGCAAGAAACAGATCATGTAATATGTGCAATAAAAACAACACACACTTGCCTTTGGGACTGTACATTTAAACATTTCAATGCTCATGATATATAACCCTGCATTTCCATAAATATGGTCCCATCCTACATTTGTGATAGATTCGATTCTGAAAAACACATAATGTACATGTTGAAGTAAGTTGAAGGTTAGGTATTACATCTATACTGTAGTATGCAATCTAGAAAACAAATGTAATACACAAATAAACATTAATACGGATGCCTGCATGGGTCCCTGCTGCATTTAATGTCTATGATCCATCAATCAATCAATGTGTTTGCATAGACTCAGCCCATGTCCCCATCTACTATCGTCAGCCAATGTTAATGTGTTCCCTTCCAGATTCTGATAGCCCCATAGACTTTGTGCATAGCCCCACTCTGTTCCTGTAAGCAACGGGTGAATACATCATGTTTGAGAAATACATTGTACGCAAGCAACTTTATTTAAAAGGATGCCTGGGTCCCTGCATTTAATGCTCCATCCATCAATCAATTTATTGGCACAAATTTAGCTTTCTACAACCCCTCCCCCCCCCCCCCCCCCCCCCTCTTCCTTCTTCCCTACCCCCACAACAACTGATGTCAGGAAACCTTACATAACACCGTTAGAGATCATTTGTAATATAATATTCAAATATTTAGAGTTCAAACATAAATATGCATGCATACTGCATGTACAATGAAGAGGGTAAATTACACTTGTTTGTCTATGAAAATTAATTCACCTGCTAGTCTAGCATACTCCCTGCTGCAAGTATTGTGGAAGGAGCATCCATCAATCAATTTGCTCCCCCCCCCCCCCCCCTCCTGCTGCTCTAAGGTAGTCTCACATTAATTTTGTTTGAGTATTTTATTCAAATGTAGGGTAAGAGTTGGGACACACTTGCAAGCACAGTGTAGAGAATAAATGATGACTTAGTATGTAGTCTAGCATACTGCTGCATTTAACCCAATCACTACGAGATTCTAAAATCCTCATCTATAGTGTTTGTACATACCCACCCGGTTCCCGTAAGCAACAGGTTAATGTGGGTGATCCATCAATAAATGTGTCTACTCTGGCTGCAGTCAAGCAGCCTAACATTCATTGGGTGGAATTCACAAAGGAGGTTTGTAGGAGGTTTGTACAAACCATGGTTTGATGATGATCTACATAGATCTATAGAATGCTGCTCCTATACAAGTAAATTGTACATCCACATTGTTAACAAGTAAGGAGTTTACATTCCTTCTCCATCAGTTTACAAATGGCATTCCATAGATGTAAACCATGGTTTGTACAAACCTCCTACAAACCTCCTTTGTGAATTCCACCCATGTTGTAATATAAACATTATTGACATCAAAAGGAGGGCAATCGAGAGGTGATACAAAGTATACTACATGAACCATGCATACACTGTAGAAAATAAATTATGACAGTCTAGCACTAAGAGTATACCTGGACGATGCATCAATCAATTTGTCTTCATCGCTGCTTTTAAGCAGCCTAAAGGCCCAGTCCCATACTGACGATTTTCACGGCGACTCGCAACGACTCGCAACGATTTACTAGAACGAATCGACTCGATTTAGCCACGGTTATAGGCATGGGCATAGCGTCTTACGTAATACCTATTTATCAGGGGGGATGAATGGATAGATCACCCCTGGCAGTCGAATGGGTATCAATGACAGATCTACGCCCATGGTTTTGGGGAAGAACCGATACGATGTAATACGATGCAACACGACCTAAGCGATTTTCTCGACGAACGTCAAATCGTTGCGATTCGCCGTGAAAATCGTCTGTATTAGACTGGGCCTTTAGATTTAGTTTGTCTGATAGCATGTATTTCAAAAGTGAGATTAGAGTTTAAACATACAATGCAGGGAATAATAACGCTTGTAATCAAGCATACTAGTATGTACCTGTTGCTAATGTTGACACTCCATCCATCCATCAATCAATTTGTCCCCCCCCCCCCCCCCCCCCCCCCCGCTCCAGTCTGGTAGCCTAATACATTCATTTTGTTTGAGAGCATTTTACATGCAAAAGTAGGGTATGAGTTTGAACTTACAAATGCATGAGCAATGTAGAGAATAGCAAAACGTTTTAGTCTTGAGCATACTAGTATGTACCCTGCTGCATTTAATGCGGACGGACCATCAACCAATCAGTGAGTATCCCCCCCCCCCCCCTATCTAGGCAATGCAGAGAATATACAAGACGTTTTAGTCAAGCAATACTAGTATGTACCCTGCTGCATTTAATGTGGACGGACCATCAATCAATCAGTGAGTATCCCCCCCCCCCTATCTAGGCAATGCAGAGAATATACAAGACGTTTTAGTCAAGCAATACTAGTATGTACCCTGCTGCATTTAATGTGGACGGACCATCAACCAATCAGTGAGTATCCCCCCCCCCCCCCCTATCTAGGCAATGCAGAGAATATACAAGACGTTTTAGTCAAGCAATACTAGTATGTACCCTGCTGCATTTAATGTGGACGGACCATCAATCAATCAGTGAGTATCCCCCCCCCCCCCTATCTAGGCAATGCAGAGAATATACAAGACGTTTTAGTCAAGCAATACTAGTATGTACCCTGCTGCATTTAATGTGGACGGACCATCAATCAATCAGTGAGTATCCCCCCCCCCCCCCCGTATCTAGGCAATGCAGAGAATATACAAGACGTTTTAGTCAAGCAATACTAGTATGTACCCTGCTGCATTTAATGTGGACGGACCATCAATCAATCAGTTAGTCCCCCCCCCCCCCTACCCCCCCCCCTCCCCCCCACTGTCAGGCAGGGTAACATTCATTACATTGAGCTTGATCCCTGGGATTTGCTATTCCAGACATGTCTAGGAAAGTCGAGACTTTTTTTATTACACCACTTCACTTTTACCTTCACTCAACACTGCATGGGCGCAGCATTATATCTTGTGTATGCCGCATATAAATGCACATGTACCCACAATGTGTATTGAATACAAAATACAGGTCTGCTTCGATCTAACCAAGATATTAATGTAGTTCGATCTAACCAAGATATTAAAGTAGTTAGACTTGTATTCTTATAAAAGGTAGCACTACACCAGGGCTCGACACGAACACTTGCCCACTTGCCCAGGACAAGTCAAAATTGGTGTTGGGCAAGTTAAATTTCATAAACTGTTTAGTTTGCTTGCCCAATCGGGCAACTACTTGATCACAATGAAATTTCAAGTGTTCATCTCATAAACGAAGTAAGAAGTAAAAGTTAATTTTATACTGGGTCAAGTAAACTTTCAAATTGTGTAAGTTTACTTGCCCTAATGGGCCAGTACAGAAAAAAAGTTGAGTGGAGGCTTGATAATGTGTTTTCATTTTCTATGTATGTACACACAATGTGTATTGAATACAAAATACAGGTCTGCTTCGATCTAATCAAGATATTAATGTAGTAGACTTGTATTCTTATTAAAGGTAGCGCTACACAAACCTTTTTCACTGACCAACTGAAATTTATAAGCAAATAAATCATGCGAGCAGCAATTTTGCAACAAGGCCCTTTTGCATAGATTCTGCATATTTCATAAACAGACATTATGTGAATATTAACCCCTTGACTACAGACACTGGGTGGGCTGTGTACAAAGTGTATCTAGGGATTTCAGAATCTCAAAGGGAACGGATTAAATTGCATTTCTCATATGAAAAAGCTCCTTACAAACACCTTTATATCTGACAATACATTCTGATTCACACACGTAGCATATTGTAAAAAGGTTAGGCATGTGTGTGAACTTGTGTTTGTGTGTTCATGTGGAGTTTCAATCTGATTTTCCAGAGGGCTCTGCAATGGCATGCTACTTTGTTTATTTGGCCTGGGAGCTCACACAGTGCAAGCTGCATGCAGGTGACCCTGCCCATGACTGCATGTCAATACAATTAGTCTTTCCAGGCCTAGTACTAAGAATTTCATTCCAACAAATGTAAATATTTTGCCACACACACACACACTCACAAAATGTGCATGCATACATTTTACATGCATCTCATGGCAAATAAAATATTGATGTATGTACTGTATGTGTGCGTAGAAGGCATGTGTGGACATGTACAGTGTACAGGTACATGTACTGTACAAGAACATACTGATTGACAAAAAGATGTAAACATGTATAAATGCATGAACATGTGTATATTTTACCACTTACCAGGGTCTGACAGGTACTGTGAAATGGCATTATAATGATGATTATATGACCTGGAATCTCACAGTAGTGCAAGCTGCATGCTTACCCCATTGCATTGGGCAACACGTTGTCTTTCTAGACGATAGTACTATAGGTCTGCCCCTTGAGTACAGGAACCAGGTGGATTGTGTACAAAATCTATAGGGATTTCAGAAACTTGAAGGGAATGGGTTAAAATGTACATAGTTTGCCACACGAAAGGAAATGATGCATGTCTTGTATGCTTCAGTAAGATGTTTGTGGGTTTGTTTATTAATTTAGCAGTACATGTTACGAATAATGACAGTGTATGTTTGAAAACAGTTTGACTGTATTTAGATGTAAACAAACATGTGTATATTGATTTTACCTGACAGAGTACTGTGAAATGGCATTATAATGATGTTTGACCTGGAAGCTCACTCAGTGCAAGCTGCATGCTTACCCCATTGCATGCCCAGGCCTGTCAATACAATTACTCCTTCCTGTCATAGGCTGTATGAATTCATGTACACATGTTGCCACAGGACAAAACTTAGCTAAGATATGCAAAATAGCTTTTAAAGCATTTCTGTCTCAAGTGTATACAGTACATGCTGTTTGTGTGTGTGTTATAAGAAAACAAACTGGTGTGTGTCTATGTGTGTACGTACTAGTCAGGTATAAGTCTGGATACATACAATGTACATTATTATTGTTTTCATCATTAACATATTGTAGTTGACAAGTGCATGCAGAAGGTCTGATGAAAATCATGTTTATACAGTGGGGAGCTCACCATGCACACTGCATGGATGCTCCATATATGGCAAGCTCAAGGCCGTCAATCCACTCAGGGTTTACAGGTCGGGATAAAGAGCGCAATGATGGGTTTTGAGGAAACAGACGCTGGAGATATAGCTTGCCACACACAAAAATAACCATGTATTGTATGGTTAATGTGTGTACAATATCTATGATTACCATGGTCTGTATGTTTATTTGGCCTAGAAACTCGTGCACACTGCATGGATGCCCCATTGCAAGCTCAAGGCTGTCAATCCACTCACGGTTTACCATTCACGACAGATGAATAAACAATATGTCAATCTCTGGTAAAATTGTATGGCGAGGACAATCTTAAAAAGAACGTCTTGAAAATTGTTGTGACTGGATTTAGCAAAACCCCGCACTTGTCAGTAAAAATCAAATTTTTGATCCATGCAAAAGAGGCCTCAGCGCAAACTTTCATTTCATGCTTTGTTTTAACAAATTGGTCAATAATTGGGGAAGATATGATTGCTTAAATTTTACAATCATAAGTCTTTTACACACATTATGTGAAGTTGAAATGCCAATCTCTTCAAAACGTGAATTACCCACGAGTGCAGGGTTTTGCTATAGCCGGTCACATATATATATTAGAACCATGTTTATACAGTTGTGAGCTCACATGTAGTCACCGTGCAAGCTGCATGCATGCCCCACTGCATGTCCAAAGCTGTCAATACAATTTGACCACTCTAGGTTTACTATTCACGACAGATGGATAAACAACATGTCAATCTCTAGTAAAATTGTATGGCGAGGCCAATCTTTTAAAAGAACGTCTTGAAAATAAACATATCTTAAAATCTAACCATGCATTCTACATCGCGGGGAATAATTTTCCTGGTATCGCATCGCAATTTGCTATGCATTTTTGCATTGACTGCTATACAAAATATATTTTGTTTAGCAGTTTTCTTCCATAGAAATGTACAGAATTTGATTTGAAATATTTATCAATCGGCTAAAATTGCTAATCAAATTTGAGGAGGAAAATTATTACCTGAATTGTGCACAAGACTTAACCCCTTGACTGCAGGAACCGGATGGGTTGTGTACAAAGTGTATGGGGATTTTAGAAACTTGAAGGGAATGCCAATTGGGTTAATGCGAGTTGTTTAATTACAAAAGAATAATTTGTTTCTAACAGTAGGATTAAAGCTTGTTTTTCATAGAAATAAATAATTTCACAAAATATTTCTTGCAATTGGTTAACATCTTCATTAGATCAAGTCTAGTAACCTTTTTTCTACATAATGGGAACCTGTTGACTCTATGGAGATGGCAAAAATCTAGTAGGATACAAGTTACATACATGCAGTACGTACATGAACATCAGTGTGCATGTACACTTTACATGCGCAGTGTTCGTACGCTTACAAACTACATTGTACAAATGTGTACAGTTGTATGCCGTAAGTCACAATACACACTACAGTATGCACCCTACGCATGTGGGTAATATGTAAATATTACAACAGGTCTATTAATCTTTCTTAGATCATGCATACTATCCGAGTGCAATGTACAGGTACGCACAAGTTTATGGACTGCGTACATGTTGTATACAACATGTACGATATCCATGTACATGAGCATGCAAATTGTGTGCATAAAGAGTGTATTCTGTTTGTCTCATAAAATGTACTGTTACAATGTGTACTTGCATACGTGCATTGACAAATATAAGATTAAATGCCAAACCCATTCAAGATTGACTGATTTTTCTACATAACATGTACTCTCCCTAGACCCAAGCACAAGTATTTTCGGGACCAGTCCTGAATGGGTTTATGTACTCATTGCATGTCCTGTACAATATAAATTGCACACTATACATGTTTTGGATACATGCAGGCAGCTGCGCTTTCACAGTACATGAATCTACAATTTGTGTACATGTACAAATTATACTTCTTATGTACTGTCCCATTGCAAACTACATGTAGGACATGTGTTATGCAGTCAGCTGTGATTTCACATATAATGTACAGTATATATGCATACATGTACACTTTGCAAGTAGCAATTCACACAATGCATTCTATGTACGTGTACATGTAAACAGGGAACATAATGTAAATATTGTGAAAGGTCTGCATGAATTTATCTTACTGTGATCAGTCTACTAGAGTATGTACAATGTATGCGTGATACTGTAAGCATACATTGGGTGATTTCAAGTATGGTGTTTAAATCTGGTGTTAGTGTTTATTAAACACTAAATCGGGCTTAAACACCATACTTGAAATGACTTAGTGTTAGGATGGTGTTAACGTGATGACCTCTGATTTCACCGTTGTACAAACTTCCGTTTCCGACTGGCGGTGTTTATTGATATGGCAATATACTATCAGAGATGGTGTTGAGCTAGTGTTAGTGTTTATTAAACACTAACTGCAGCCTTAACACCGTACTTGAAATGAGTTGGTGTTAGAGGTTTGACCTCGTATTTCCGGCAGTGGCACGTGGTTGCTGGTGTTTAGCGTCGTCTGCTAATCTGCCCGATAGTGTTAGTGTTGAGCATGTATACGCAAAACTCCATAGAGATAACAACTTCCATAGGGATCGAAATGAAAGTCATTTCAAGTACAGATCGAGCTGGTGTTAGTGTTACTGTTGCTAGGTGGGCATTAAAATCACAATTCTGAACTGAACTGGTGGTGTTTTTGTTTGTCTGAGCATGTAAAAAGGGTGTCAACCTAGATAATTTTTGAAGTTTTACTTAAGTGAAGATTATGAAACGCAATGCAAATCTTATTTTTTAAATTAATGTATTGATTTGAATATCTATAGTAATTTAAAGAAATAAGGTCATACAATTCATATTTTCATTATTTTATAATCAAACATTAGTTTTCACTACATAAATTCTTTAGACCATTTGGAATAATAATACAACAAAGCAAAATTTGAATAGCCAGGTTCTTCCTTATGTTTATATTGTTGTTAACATTAATTATTTTATGTATTTCTTGTCTAATTATACACCCGCCACCCCCCCCCCCCCCCCCTCCCCCGAAAAAAGTCACTAAGCACTGGGAATTGTCTGTACATCTTTGACATTTTATTACAGTGAACTTATAATTGAGTTAAAAACTGTAGTAAATTTGTTGTGAATAATGGCTAAAAAAAAAATAATAATAAAAAAAATAACCACACCGGGGACTCGAACCCACTTCTATGATTTATCTGGTTAAGTGATACACGTGCGACAGGTCTTAACCCACTCGGCCACCAAGCACCTAGTGATCACGTGACCGATTTTAATAAAGTATATCATGTTACATACTATTCGTATTTACTCGGAACTTGCTACCGTGCTGTCACCGGGATTTATGCCTACATCTTCGGCTATGCAAACCGTTAACGCTAGCCATATGTCTCAGCGCGCGACGGGCATTCAATTTTTAGAAGAGAGTCACGCACATTTCTTGCGAGTTTAGTTACAAATTTCACTAAAAATAGGGAATATTCACTAAAATCGTATCGACCAAGTGAATGGTTTGAATGTTTTTTTTAAATTATAGTATTCAATACATGTATGTGGTAAATCTTCATTACGGCTTGCTCTCTAATTCGTAACCATGTAAGCGTTTTCGTTACCATTTTAAGGGTGTTCGCGTGATTTTGTCTCTGGTGTTGACAAACACTAGCGATACTGATCGATTACTACTCAAGGTCATCACGATTAAAAAGTTCGTGACCTTAGATGCTTAATCTGGAAGCTGGTGTTTAGCTCAGATTAGAGGCAGTTTTTCACCCTCAACACTAACACTAACCCCAACACCATACTTGAAATCACCCAGTGTATAGAATGATGTGAGTTCAAGCAAACTATTGCCATTGCGAGCATTTAGAATAATAAGGTGGTTCTGCATCGACCGATAATAGGCATCGGGAAAACATTGACAATGAAAATGGTGAAATCTTCAACAATATGCTGACAAAGTTAATACAATCTGTAGAGCAGTATTTGGGATTTTACAAAATATGCACTTTCTGCTGGAATGTAAGTGGTTTTGTTACACCTTAATAATTCACCTGCTGTTGCAGATTTCACTTTAGAATCAGGAAAAAGGTAAATAACGGCAAAATAGGATGTATCTGGGAGTCAATAGTTCAGCACTGTGTACTACTAAATGTACACTACAACAGCCTGTAGGCTGTAGCGCTCAACAGCTGTAAGCAGGAGCCGTATAATGCAATTGCAAGTACCTCGATAGGCTTACAATTTTAAAACATACCTGGGTATGCACTTTATTAATATCTACTCTGGATAGCTTTCCAATGCTTTTCCGTGCACATCCCTAGACGTTTAAAAAACAATATAAAGCTATAAATATTGATTTGAATTCTATTTCATAAGCATATCACATGCTATATTATTATGCGTGTATAATGATATCTTGTATTCACTCTCCCCACAGTTATGTTTGTTTTGAATTTTATAATGTAATGTATATTTGTTTATAAATATATTTTGTTTTTCAACATGCTAGTTAAACTGCAGGGCACCTTTGTAAAGCAGTTCTGCATAACTGAACAGGCTTACCCTGCAGTATAAAATAAATCAAACAAATAAATAAAATAAATAAATAGCATAATGTGTATACGTACGTATGAGTACAGAATGGCTTATTCACATAAAGCAGTCTACAAAAGGCATTATTATCCCATTCATTTGGAAACACAAATGAACAAACCCCAAACTGTTTCTGACTTACTCTTTTTTACTCCCACCTTGGAAACATTCAGTGTTCTTTCCTGTGGCAAATTCTTAGTGGCAATATTAATAAAAAAAAGAGCAAAGAAAATGGGATTCCTCCGGGATTAAAATGCAAGACCTCCGGATTTCTAGACCGGCGCTCTACCAACTGAGCTATAGAAAAACCCTAGTGCGGTGCTCGTCCCTGAAATCCCTTAGTTTTCAATGCTCATGTGGTCAGAAGCTATTATTAAGACAGATACATGTGTATAGTGGCCCAGAAAAAACAAACCCAGTTAAAAAATAAACAGCCCTCAAAATGCCAAGAGCCACAGAAAATCAAAATTTGAGTTAAATACAGAACTTGCTATTTTCAAGCAGGCCTTGAAAATTAAATGTCATTATTTTTTTGCAACAAACTCAAAACTCTTATTGTCTAGCACTAGATAATGTTCTCTATTTTGGTGCAAGAAAGTAATTCAAGACTATGATATGAATCTGAAATTTGCAGTTTTTCTCTTCATAGTCAAGCACAAATCTTGTTTCTGTTTCTTGACAAAACTAATTCTCTATCATCTCAAAAATGCTTTCTTTTCTCTTCTCTCCAAAATTGCCCATTTTTGTTTCTTTTCAATAAGAGACTCTACCCTGAAGCAAATTGATGATGAATTTAATATCATTATTTTCATAAAAATATTAATTTTCTAGTCGGCTAAGCATGAAATTGGCTCCTCTAACTAATCAACAATATAATTCTGCGAATGAAGTGATAGGAAAATTTTCTTTATAAATATGGCATGTTCACAAAAATAGAAGATGATTTTTTTTTATTGAGAAGCAGGTGAAAATAAGTAAAATTTTCTTTTGAAATAAAAGTACACAAATTCTGCTTGACGTAACCGTAATGATTGTTGCTAGGTAACCAATCAAATCAATTGTTGCATAATACAGCTAAGAATGAACGTGTTTATCATGATTGAATGAACTTTACTGCGATTGCGTGCAGCATCACCAGGCTACAGCCACTTTAACCTCTTTAGTGTCAAATTAGATTGTGAGGATCAATTGGACTCGGCTCTCCACACAAGTTGACATGAATCGCTTAATCCACCATTCATACAATTGCAAATCAATGAATGTAATCTTGGTGAGACACAAACTGTCTACTTACGATTCGTTCCCCACTCATCTATTGTGTGCGTTTTAAAGCAGTTTCCTCAGAGATTCAGAAATCAATCTAGACCTTCTACACAACCCAAGAGGTTCCATTAGGCAACAGGTGAAACAGTGAATCTATAGAAATTATCTGATTATTGTGCCTTGAGTTGACCTTGGCAATCAGAGGGGTTAAAAGGTGCACCTGTAAAGTGTCTAACTCCACAAAAATTACTTTTGGCTTCCACATTTCTCTTATATACCTCTTATATTTTAAAGAAATGTTGAACATGTTCAAAATTTCTTTACAACAATGAAAACTGTTTGCGAACTTTCTTGCAACCTTTTACAAACTTTTTGCAACCTTTTTTACGAATCCTGGCGAAATCCCAAATTCGCTAAGCTCGCAAGCATTCGCCGCTCAGTGAGATACCCCTTTAACACCATACGGGTAAACCAGGTATACATTACGTCTCCAGTTGCATCCTGTTTGAAACAATCTTGATAGGAAGTAGTAGACACATTTCATTAAATCTTCGAGCACTTAGCGCTTTTTAAACCCATTAAGGACAAGAGCTATTTCAAGGCAAAGTTCATCAATATTTCCCTCAACAAATTGGCAACTCCTAATTTTGTTCTACCTTTTAATAACATTAAAATAGGGGGAAAACATTAAGTTTCTTAAAATTAAAGAAAAACATCGACTATTTTGCAGTGAAGAATTTCTTAAATTCTAACTGCCATCTATATACGCACACACAAACAAAAATCTTTACTAAAATTTATCTCTACAGTCGCATCCTGTTGAAACAATCTATCTACATAGGAAGTACTAGTAGACACATTTCATTAAATCTTCAAGCACTTAGCGCTTTTTAAAAGCGTGTGACAGGAATTACAACAAGAGTCGAGCACCGGGGGCTTGCGGAGCAAGACTGAGTGATGGGCGGTTGCTAGGCAACTCAAGGAGGCAAACATCTGACATTTAAGAAGGACATGTATGTAATAAATGGGTCTCTTCAACAAAGGATTTTCAATCTAGCTCGTGCATCTTGGAGAAATACTTGAGACTTATTATAAATTGAGACTGTATTTTCAAAGAAATTGTTCACAAGTGATTTTGTTGGTTTTAAATTACACATGTTTTATTTTGCCTTAAAATAAGTATATTCCAGAGAGCTTACTTTTTAGTCAAAGTCCATGACTTTTCGGCACATTTAACAAGTTCTTTAAATTTGTTCATTTTTTTTGTTAACTAACTGGTTGCATTGCAGTACTGAAGAAATGCAGATAAAATGAAAGTCAATGGCATTCCATGACCAAAGAGATCATTTGTGACCTTACACCACAAAACGACCGTTATGTTGCCGTTGTAGTTTGTCTGTTATTAGCTGATATAGCCAAATTTTGTTTAAAATATGAAAATCAGGATTTTGGTATTTCCTAAATGAGGGTATCATAATCTACCTTTGGTGAAATTGTGAGCATCTGAAATCATGTTGAAATATCATTAAATGAATATGATCAGATTACAGTGCTTGAATGGACGCCGATATTTGAAACGGCCCGTTTTCTCCCTAACTTTAAAACTGATTTAGCCATGTTCTAAATCTTGGCTGCTCATTTTGAGAGGGTTCGCTTCCAAATATGACAAATTATATACCATTTTAAAGGTATTGACGTCTACTTTACTGTCATGTAAAAATTAGCACAATCATTTTTCCCGACTTATTGGTCGTTTTGTGGTATGAGGTCACATTTTACAATTTCACTGTCTTTCAAAGGCTTGGAAAACACAAAAGCCCAATTCCATGACTTTCCAAGTTTTGCAGGCCCTGTGTAAACCCTGTCTGTATTCACATTAAATTCTCTCCAAACGCTTTATGAAACATTCCATGAGAAAATATTAACATAAATGTTTCTACATTGGTTCAATATATACTGTACGTCAATATAGCAAACAACTGTACTTAACTCCTTGAGTGCTTAACTC
Organism: Echinarachnius parma; assembly: GCA_037951105.1. Classification (NCBI taxonomy): domain Eukaryota; kingdom Metazoa; phylum Echinodermata; class Echinoidea; order Clypeasteroida; family Echinarachniidae; genus Echinarachnius; species Echinarachnius parma. Next base: position 80,689 of record JBAMJV010012741.1, read on the forward strand.
CTTGAGTGCCAAACCTGCATTTTTTTCGAGTTACAATACACACAAATGCCGAGCATTAAAATCCTTGGATTTTTAAAGGAACTACATTGTCATTTGCCATTTTTTGTAACAGCCTGCTCTAGTTATTATGCATACCATGTCGTAGGTCTTAGCCCTCACTATGTGATAAATTTTCGGATTTAATTTCTTTTGGGGGAGTTTTTCTCAACAATAAAAGAGAGCTAAATTTGGCTTTTAAAGAGCTCCAAAAAGCTAAACTTGATTGTCTTAGAACTACGTAATAGCACTGATCTTTCTATCTCAACAGACAATATACAGTTAACGCGTAGCCAACTCATCCTACAACTGTATCCTGTGCATGCTGTATGTATTGATGTTGACATATTAAGTAGCACTTGATTTCTCCAGAGATCTATAGGACCATGCAAATTGTACCAGCCACCCAGACCCTCAGGTGCTCTTGGGTTGAATTGCTATTGAGGAGGCTTTCATAGACTTGAGAAATGCAATGTATTCGTAATCAACAGAGACTTCTGCACGGGCCGTCAAAACAATGTTTATGAAATTATTGAAGGTGTTTTTATATCATGGACAAAACAATATGACCATAACAGTATATATTTTTAATCAGTGAAGGGTCTTTCACATTAAAAAAAAGCACTGATTTGTAACGGCACGGGGGCTTTCACATTCAAAAGAATATAGATTTGAAATCATTGATAAGGGCTTCAAATCTCTTTTTCGTTGAGTTATAGACCTCAAAATAATAAAACGACACAGCGCGTTTAATTGTGCATAATACAATTATTCACCCGGTGCAAAATTTCGCTCACGGCAAAACGATGTTTCTCTAATTATCAAAGGCGCTTTCACATGGACAAAACAACGTATGGCATATAACAAAATATTTGTAATCAGTGAAGGGACTTTCATATCGAGAAAAAAACTTATTTGTAATGGCAAGGGGGCTTTCACACGAGTAAAACAATATCGATTTGTAACCATTCATTATTTAAAGCAATGTTTCTTTCACACAGGCAACTATTTGGAATCATGACCTTCTGAAGGGGCTTGCTTTCACATGGAAATAAAAGGGGGCTTCCACACTGTAATTAATGCAAGGGTTTTCACAACCATTAGCAACATTATTGTGTTCTTAACCCCTTGACTGCAGGAACTGGGTGGGTTGTGTACAAAGTCAATGGGGATTTCCGAAACTCGAAGGGAACTGGTTAAGAAGCTTATCATGCAGAACAAACATATTTCATCAAGTGAAACCTTATTTAATAAGGACCCTTGAATTAAAAAGTAACCCATTCACTTTGAGATTCTGAAATCCCCATCGACTTTGTACATAGCCCACCCGGTTCCAGTAAGCAACAGGTTAAATAAATGTTCCAGGGCTTGCGCTTAGGGGTGGCCCGGGTGCCAATGGCCACCTGAAATTTCATTTGGCCACTAGAAATAAGCAATTGGTCACCAACTAATTAGGTTCTACAACACACAAGTCTATGGTAAGAATATATATTTGATGTGTAATTTTGGCCACCTGAAAAAAAAGTTAAGGGAAAGCTAGGTGTTCTCACACTGTTCACACTGAAACATGTAACCCAGTAGTGGAGGAATCTCCCACACTGGTGAACTTTCATAAAACATTGGATTCAAATATTTGCCATCAATTTCAGGGAATAATTTTCCTGCATCAAATTTGATTAGCAATTTTAGCCAATTGATAAATATAATCTATGAAATTTTGTACAATTCTATGGAAGAAAACTGCTACACGAAAGATATTTTGTATAGCAGTCATGCAAAACTGCATAGCAAATTGCGATGCGATACCAGGAAAATAGTTGTGTATTAATTATTCTACTTACCGCTACAAGAGACATGGTCTCTCTGATGCTGTCTGGGGGAGCCGCATTGGGGATCTTCTTGGGGAGTTCTGCAAGTAGAAAGTCCTCAACGATGATGGCCTTAAATCCGTACATGTGGATCATGTCGTCAACGATGCGACCCTTGCGAGACCCGGGTCCACCTACAAAATAGGAGTTAAACAATTATTTTTATAATTTGATTAACATTTATTGTTCAAAAGGAAGGCTTTTGAGAGCAGCAGCTTTAAAATTGTACAATGTATGTGGATCATGTTATCCACAATGTGACTCTTGTGAGAGCAATATAAAAAAAACAGAAACATTCCTGTTGTTTTTCTTGTATTAATTTGTAAACTGTTGAAGGTAATCATCCATTTATCAAACTGCTCAGTTCTGTATAATTTATAATAAATTCTTCAACGATGGCCTTACATGAGGTTCTACTTCTATTCATCCAAAATATGACTTTTCAGGACTCAAACATTTTCAAAGGGAAGGCTTTTGATGACAATGGCCTTAACTCCGACCAATGCAGGAATGAATTGTTTATTTTAGGGGTAGTGCTGTTGACGAGTCCCGGGTACCCGGGTCCCGCCGAAAAATGTCGAGTCCCGGGCGCAAAAATCGATACTCGATATCCCGAAAAAAAAGCAAAAAGTCCCCTTTTTGAACGCCCGAGTTATCTACCCACTCTCATTTTCTTTTCATTCCTTTTTCCCTCTTTGAACTCCCGAGTTATCTGCCCACTCCCATTTTCTTTTCTGTCCTTTTTGTGTTCATGCACTCTGTAATAATATGATCAGCTCGGAAAAAACAATATTGGAATTTGCTCTGAGTACTAGCAAGACGTGTGCAAAACAAGCTCAGACATGCTGAACTGAATACGAGAGACGGAGAGAGAGTGTTTTGGAAAGTTATATTCCCGCTTGAATGTACACTTATTCCCGTTTCTTCCGCAGTTTTTTGAAGTGGAAAACGGGGCCATAACAATGTTAAAATATTTACGATATCTGCTGAATAAGTTGATTTTCAAATCGGGATTTGTCAACAATTCTGTTTTATTCTAAATATTGTTGAATGTGCGTGATTGTATTTTGCGTTTATAAAAACGATGTTTTACTTGATTTGTGGTTTGAAAAGAGAGGAAAGAAAGGTTAATAATGAACAGTTTCAGCGCGATTTTGTTCTGCCGACAACTCAGAAATAGCGCAAATTATTATAATTAGCAAAGCATTGTTTTGCCCCCCCCCCCCCCCCTCCACCCCGCCCTGTACAGCATGTTCTACTTGGGATAGGTAGAATGATTTCAAATTAATGTTATTATCAGTTCAGTTTGTATTTAAAACTTAATTAAATGATAGGAAATATCAAGAATAATATTTGCTGTACTTGCAGAAATAAATTTAGAGAATATTGTCAGATTTGTAAAAGTTTAATTTGTATTGTTTTCAATTGTAATTACCCCCACCCCCGCCTTGCGAATGGAGTATCC